>BQNB010070567.1:0-29986 GCA_026074375.1 Tanacetum coccineum
ATTTATAAGTTCTTTTAGCTACAAATAAACCTCATCACTTTGATGGGAGGACTCTTTTTTCTGCTAATAAAATAAAACAGATCACGATCTCTACCTCTATAAATCTTTTGTTGATTAATCTTGGGTTAATAGACAAAGAAGTTACTATACTTTCCCAAAAAGTTCGTCTAAGTTACTCAACTTTCATTTTGTTCACTTAGGTTACTGAACTTTTGATAAAAATACACCCTCATAATTTCAATGTTAATCCGAGCAACATAGACGTATATTTTTAGGTAAGTTAAGTAACATAAATGTCATGTTTTTTACAAGTTCAATGATGTTTACGTATATATTTACAAGTTGAGTAACCCTAAATGTCATGTTTCATAAGTTTAGTAACCTAAGTAAACAAAATGAAAGTTTAGTAACTTAGGCGAACATTTTAGGAAAGTATAGTAACTTCTTTGTATAATAACCCGAGAAAAATAAGGGTGTATTGGTAATTTTGTTAGCTTTCTTATCATTTCCTTGCTACTTAAAAATACAAAATCAAGAACATAAATTGCAACAACCACTTTTCTCATATTGTCATTCCTTACTTTACCCTTCTCATCACATCCTCTTCCATTCTTTAAAATTTAGACTCGAGAACAGAGTGTAAGTTTGAAGAGTCCCTCATCGAAGTAACCCTTTCCTAATGGATCTTAGCCATTTGGAACAGCTTAACAGGGATGATTTTAGGCAAAAAAAAGTCAGCTAAAGTGGGTTGTGGAGGGTGACAAAAATACTAAGTTTTTTCATTCTATTCTTAAGAACAATTTTGCTAAATGTTCGATTAAAGGAATCCATGTTAACGGTTTATGGTATGAGTCTCTTGATATTATTAAACAAGTAGTTGCTGATCACTTTTCCTTAAGATTCATACAAAATATTCAAGTGAGACCGAGCTTCAGTAGTCCTCTGTTTCGCAGGTTATCTCCTGCTGATTCTAGTTTTTTGGAATCGAGTATATCCTTAGAAGAGGTCAAAAGAGGCAGTTTGGTGTTGTGCCGGATCGAAGGCTTCGGAGCCAGATGGGTTCAACTTTAATTTTATTAAGGCATATTGGGATGTGGTTAAAAATAGATTTTAGGATTGTATAAAATACTTTGAAGCTACTGGTAATATAGCGAGGGGTTGCAACCCGTCCTTCATTGTCCTTATCCCAAAGAAAGCCGACCCTCTTGGATTCTCTGACTATCGCCCAATTAGTCTTATTGGGTGTGTTTACAAGGTAACTTCCAAGATCCTTGCTTCGTGGCTGGCCAAGGTGATTGCATCAGTTATTAGTCCCAATCAAACTGATTTTATTGCCGGTAGGCAAATTCTTGATGGTTGTCTAGTAGCTAACGAGATCATTCTAATGGCTTCAATTAAAAATCTTAAACTTCTCCTCTTCAAGGTAGATTTTGAGAAAGCATTTGATAGTGTTTGATGGAAATTTATTCAAGACGTGATGAGACAAATAGGTTTCTGATCGAGATGGAGAAATTGGATACAAGCATGTCTATCTTCCGCCTCTATCTCTGTTTTGATTAACGAATCCCCCTCAAAGGAATTCAAGATGGAGAGAGGGCTTCGCTAAGGGGATCCTCTATACCCTTTCTACTTCCTTCTAGTGGTTGAAGCGCTTTAGGTCACCATTCTCGAAGCTTGTGGTAAAGGATTTTTTAAGGAGGTTCATCTCGCAAGCAATGGAAAAAATTTGTCCCTCTTACAATACGCCGACGATGCTTTTTTCTTTGGAGATTGTTCTAGATTAAACGCCAAGAATCTAATCTATATTCTTAAGTGCTTCAAATTGGCCTCGGGTCTTAAGATTAACATCGGCAAGAGCTGGTTATTCGGGGTTGGGATTCCTATTGTTGACGTCGAAGCTGTGGCTTCATCCCTTGGATGCTCCCATGACTCGTTGCCCTTTATTTATTTTTTCCTTCTGGTGGATAAAAGGATGAGATTAGGTAACGGGTGGGCTGAAGTCATTAATCGTTTCCATGAAAGGCTTTCCACTTGGAAGGCTAAATCTCTCTCAATTTGTAGGAGACTTACGCTTATTAAATTCGTTCTTGGAAGCTTACCGATTTATTTTCTATCTTTATTTAAAGATCCTATAAATATCATTAACCTCCTGGAGTCCATTCGTTGCCGTTTCTTTTGGGGTTTTAAGGAATCCCATTATGGTATTTATTGGGTGAAATGGAAAAGCATCCTCCTTAATTCAAATAAAGGAGGTTTGGGCGTGGGATAAGAACCTTGGTCTCCTTAGCAAATGGAGGTAGAGGTTTCTCTAGGAGCATGATGCCCTTTGGCGAACTGTGATTAAGGAGTTTTATGGAGAAACCGGGGGGTTTGACACATCTCCAAACTCTTTTGGTAGTGGTGGGGTTTGATGTGATATTCTTAAAGTTGTTAAAAATGTCCAGGAGTTGGTTCCTTCTTTCAAAAATACGTTCGTCCTCAATATCTCTAATGGATCTGATATCTTGTTTTGGGATGACCCCTAGTGTGGTGAGGGGACTCAGTTTAAGGACCTTTCCCCTAGACTTTATGCTCTTGACTCTTTTAAAGACTGTAAGTGTGTGATCGTTGGATCTTAGTAAATAATGTATGGGGGTAATTGGTCTTAGCGGTTACCACCCCGTAGTAGAGCTTCTGATGATCTCTTTTTTCTTGTTTCGTTGATTGGGGATCTCAAGCTATCAGTCGATGGCATTGATAAATGGGCTTGGTCTATGGATGTCTCAGGTAGGCTCAAAGTTAAGTCTCTCGTAAAGTATATTCAGGAATCTTATTTATCCGAGTGTGGTAATCATCATTACTGGAACTCTTTGGTCCCTCGTAAGGTTAATATTTGTACTTGGAGAGCCTCGTTAAATAGATTGACCACCCGCTCCAATTTGTCTTCTCGTAGAGTTAATGTTACTTCTAGTTTATGCCCTTTTGTGAAAATGTGGAGGAGATGTGAGAAACTGGTCTTGGTTAGATGTCCTCTTGTGTCCCGGTTTGGAGGAAAATTTAGAGTTGGTTGAATTTAAATACTCCTTCGTCTTTCCTTCGTTCTCAATTAATGATATCGTCCTAGGTTAAATGTGCAATCTTGGGTGCTCGATCTCTAACAAGATCATTCAGGGGGTCTTCAATGCTCTCTTTGCGCTATTTAGAAATGGAGAAACAAATTAGTCAACGCTTCTTCGAATTTGCCTGCAAGCATAAAGTGCGAAGATATTTTTTTGTTTATTCAACGGATTACGAATCTTTGGATCTCCTCTAGGCCTCCTCAAAACGGCTTTTTGTAGCCGCTGGATTGTTAGGCCTTACGATATGTTTTCTCATCCTTAATTTCTTGCTTGCAGTAGGTGTTTTTTGTTGCAGTGGTTCTGGTTTAAGCTTTGTAGGCATGTGTTTGTTGCTAGTTCATCCGTGTCTTTGAAGGGCTGTGTAATTTCTTGGGTTGTATTTGAAGGGGTTTTGTATTTGGTCCAGTGTCTTTGAAGGGCTGTGTAATTTTTGGGTTGTCTTTGAAGGGGTTTTGTATTTGGTCCAGGTTGTAGTAGTTCTTTTGTTTAGTCTGATTTGCCCTTTTAGGCTTTGTAGTGCCCTCTGTCCTAATTTTCTTGTTGCGTCATGGGTGGTTTTTGTTGTTCTAGCCTTGTTTGCTGGTTGTTAATATATTTGGCTTTTCAAAAAAAATATTCTTGCTTAACAAACGATATCAACAGGGTTTTATAGTGAAAAACAAACTGGTATAATGTTGTATGATGTTGGGTTTTTACAACTATTAACCATTAAAGATCACGAGTACGCAGCGGAATAAATATAAACACGTATAGAATATGTAATTAACAAAGGGATCAAGAACGTGTGCCTTTTAGCAATTAACGAATACATCGTCTTGAATATACGCGTGTGTATAAATTAAATACCACGCAAACTAACAAGTTACCAAAGTAGATAACCTCTATGGTGTGCTCACACTACACGTCACCGAGATACGTTAGGATGCTAGTACTTGCTTCACGATTAAACAACTCAACACCATGTTCTTGTTTTAAATAGTCGAAACTGTATACAATGTAATTCATACATACGTTGTACTAGCATGCATGATTTTACCATGCATATATTAATCATTAGCCATGGCCATTGATCACCATAATCATGCATGGTAATAATCACATTCATAGATTACTAAGTAGAGAGTTAGATCGAATATACTTTTAGGGATATATTAAATCGTGTGTCTTTAATTTATGACCATAAGGGGTATTTATATAGTCCCTAAACTTGTTCTTCAAGTTAGACTAGCACACCTCCTTAAGTTTCATAGATCGACACTCTCCTCCCTTCTACTTCTTTAGTTCGACCGGTCACATCCAACCACCCACGGGTTTGGTTTTCGTACTAACAAGTCCCTCACTTGTTAATATCTATTAATTAGTTATAACGTCTAACGCTATAATTATAGACCGTTTAATTATTTCGTGAAACATATTAATATAATTAATATACGATAAATATATTAATTACATTAATAAACGTATCCTCTGTGTATACGCATGTGCCCCCATAGGCTCACGTAATTTTCCAGACATATATTATTTGATATATGTACATATCCCAACAGCTCCTACTTGGACATGTCTCAAATAATATAATAACATTGGTAAGCGTCTAGCAACACGCCAATGCTCCCAGGAATAACCCCTGAGTTGTACTTCATAAAGTCACAGGTAAATGATTTAAGTATTTACTATCCCTTTGTTTCCGATACCTTGTTAAAAATGGATATGGGTCATTAGTCATTCCATTAATTAACGATTCTGTTTCTCGTATATATGATTAATTTAGATTACCAAAAATCATTGAGACATATCTACCTGAGTTTTTGGGTGTAACCACACATTGAAGGAACAAATTCTTTATTGACTACAAGTGTCAAGTCATATGCTTCAAAATCACTTCTGAAAATAGTCCTTATTAGCTACCTTATTCAGAATAACTTAAACTACATCAAGAAGGATTATCCACACATGCAAGACCTACTTTCATCTCAAGTCTAAGGATTTAGTAAATCAAAATCACTTATCAAAATCACTTACAAGATTCACTTGATGACGCCGATCCATAAAGTGATGACCTTGTTAGTTGGGGAAGTCCAATATTTATCTTATGAATATCATGTGATTTTGGCGGACACGTCCTTTAATATCCAAGATATCACCAATCACTCAGATTTGTCTTATTTTAACAATATTCCCATTTTGTTAATCAACAACGGACTAATTTAGAATAATAAATATTATTCATGGATTAAACATGCAAATATAGGACACAATTTATATTAAATATAACCACAAATACCACGTATCATTATCATTAATAAAATTGTCTAAACATTCCCTTAATCCTAATTAGCTAAAATAGATCAAATGCATGATAATTCTAGTTGACAAATCATGCCTCAAGATACGACGATCGTACTTGCTGACAAGGCATAGATTTCATTAATTTCAACTAGCTTTGATCTTTCAAAATTTTGAGAAAACTTATTTCAAGAATTCAATTAATGAAGTTCTTGAATATTTATGATGATTGCTTTGTTTATAAAATTTATCATTATGAACAATCAACTATATCTCATAAGGTGGTGTCTACGTAGTGTGTCATAACTATTGACAACACTCACTTTCGCTGCTTCAAGAGTGTAAAGTATTTGGGAGCACACATCAAGGAGGAGCATTTATTCCGTCGATTTTACAAGCAATTCTCGACGATGCCTTTTTGATTCTACAAAAAAGGGGAGAAATGACATAAAACTCACTAAATACTTGTTTAAAAATAGATTTACATTTAATGAGTTTAAATTTTGTAATCATCAAAAAGAGGGAGATTGTTGATAGAAATAATGCCTAAAAACATTATTAATATTTTTCACATCTTTACGTTTTGGTAATCACAAAATATAAAAACGTTCAATGTAAAATTAAACGTAAACAAGTAATTAGTAGTAAATTTTCATTTAAAATTATATTGCTTCAAGGTATGAATAAATAAATGCTTAATGCGTTTTATGATCAAAGGAAATTTTTATTCAACCTCACACTTTTATAAAATGTTGTAAACTTTTTTATAAACATTACAAAATCTTTTCTACAATTAAAAGAAATGTTTTATTCAAAATAAATATTTTAAAATTCAAATTTTCGGACCTAAAACGGCTAGAAAGTTCCAGAAAATTCTTCCTACACAAAAGGACAAAATAGGGAGCGCCCAGTCTAGGGCGGCCCCCTTAAATACAAGGGCGGCCCTCTTAATTTTAAGGGGACCGCCCACCTATTTAAGGGGACCTCCCATAGATTGATGCTCCTGCAGTTTGTCCTATAAATACTAGACTATTCCCCACTATTTTCTCACCTTTTGCACTTATTCTTTCTGTTCTAAAACAACCCACACATCTCATTAAAATCCTTTGATCATCTAATCATAAAGCTTTGCTTCCAAGTGATCCAAGCTTAATTCCTTAAGTATAAGAGAAGAATACTTCCATCATCAAGTGAAGAAGTATTACACTTTTGTGTGTTGTTGCAATCTTATTGCATCCATATCATAACTTGTAAATCATTTGTAAATCTTGTAAAGTTGTGTAGTTGTTAGATCTTGGTGATCTTTCCTAGTAGTGTTAGTTAGGTGTGATTATAGTAGTGGCTTGGTGAAGTAGTGGTGTGAAGAAAACTAAGGTGTGAAGAAGTTGTGTAGTCGTGATCAAGTCGTGAAGCAAAGTTGTGTAGTGAAGTTGTGAAGTTGTGGTAGATTGGTTCTAGCTAAGATTAGAACTCGACATCTAGCTTAGTGTCAGAAATCAAGATAAGCGAAAGTTGTGTAAGGTTTTCTCCGCCATAAGGGAGCTTGTTGACATAGTGAAGAAAACTCTCAAGTTAGGTGCTCGAGGAGTGGAGTAGGGCGAAGAGGTGCTTTGTTACCGAACCACTATAAATCCTCGCGTTGTGGTTTGATTGTTCTTACTCTTATCTCTTGTCTTACATTAATTTCTCATACTATCCTATTAATTGTTTAGATAAGTATATTGTTCATATTGTGCAAGTGTTGAATTTACACAAAGTCGAATCTAGAATTTTTATAAACACTTTAAAACCTTAAATTAAAAAGCGGTGAACTATTCAACCCCCTTCTAGTTTTCCATAAATTTGTCTTGTTTTCCAGCTTATTTATCATTTTTTTCAACAGTTTAAGACTGTTCTTTTGACTTAAAGCAAAATCTTAAATTTACGAAACCTATCAAGGTTACGAAACCTAATGATCTTAGTGCTCAAATGATATTTTCAGTGATCAAGTCATTCCAATCATGTTTGAAGACATATATTAATGTTTTGCCTCAATCTATTTTAAGTTTCAATCACTTTTTATATTTACGAAACCCTAGATCTATACGAAACCTATTTTATCAACCAATAACAACAATTAAGCATAAATAAAACAAATAGGTCACGTGTTCTTACGTTTTTCTATCACAGAGAATCACTAAAATGATTTGGATCGTATTTTCTAAGTTACGAAAGCTCAATGTCTGCAGAGGATTTACGAAACCTTTTTGTGTGTTTTATGAAAGTGATGAGGTTACGTATGAAAATTGTTACTTTTATACTTCCGACAACGAGTTTGCAATTTTGGCTTTTTCAATCCCTCAAGTTACTTACGTAAGCCCTTTTGGTCCATACGAAAGTATCTTTTTGAACTTGACATTTTCAGCCCCTATTCTTTTTTTCGTAATCATTAATTAGCCCATACACAACTTATCCTTTTGCATTTTGCACTTTTAGCCCTTGCAGTTACTTTCGTAAGCTTTTGTTATCCAAAAATTTTACATAACTCCCTCTTGGAGTTAGACCACTTTTCACATCAAACCTTTTTAACTATTTTGCAGTTAAGTTCTCGCTTTTGACTAAAAAAATATAACTACCACTCGAACAATTATCCACTTTTAAAATTTCTTTCTTTTTGATAAAAAATTGTTTGAAACGAAATTATTTTTGCTTTTTGAGAACACAATCTTATTTTCAGATGATGATTTAACTGAAAAATTAATAACTCCCCTTCAATAAGATATGTAATTAAAGAACTTATCGAAAGATAGTTAATTTTGCAGTTTTGAACATTCCTTGAGAAGATTTTTGAAAATCAAGAATTTCATAACTCCCTCTCGAATAAATGTCTAATTAAAGAACTTATTCAAGAGATTGTTACTTCTTGCAATTTTGCACACTTGAATTTTTCAAAATTGATGATTTTCGAAAGATGTTTTTGAAGAAATCCTTTGTATGTGAATGGATTTTGATTACAAACGACATATTTTAGCAGTTGAAGGACATTTAAGATTATGAAAGTTGCAGGATCTAAATTAGACAACCCCCAACCTCCCCACCCCTCTGCACCACCCGACAACAGACCCCATGTTACCGCAAGCTGACAGCTTGGGTAAGAACCGGGTAGGGAATGATTGAGTGTTGAGGGTTCCAATCCATAAGCTACCCACCCCAACTACCCCAATTTATCCCGTTTTTACTAACTTTTTTAGAAAAACCTTTACTCTTTGCAAACTTGTACAACTCACTAAGATATTAAAACTTATAAAAAAGTGACTTTGCAATCAAAAAAAATAAAGCTTAAATAAGCAAATTAAAATGACAGAACAAGCTAGTTTGAACTAAGGCTAAAATATGCTAACATGTTTACAGCTAATGTCTATGGTAAAAAATCTAGTGCAAAAAGTAAAACTAAGCTAAAACAAATTGGCACCACCTCCAATCCGACCCCTAATAAGCAATTTAGAAGCAAAGGCAAAAAATAAAGTCAACAAAAATGAAAGACAAAAGCGCAAAAGCTCAGAAAAGCTATAAGTCAAAATTTGGGTGGCGCCAAAAACCCTGATCTGCTAAACAAATAGCCTTAGAGCCTGTAGAGATCAAAAACATCAACTTTTGGTCTTAATTTTTAAAAGCCTTAAAGATCCTTTATAGACTTAATGGCTTAGTATCCCAAAAAAAGCTTGTTACTTATTGGGCTATACAAAACAAAAAAAAAAAACAAAACATAGTAAGCAATTAGAACACTAGTTTGAAATTTGAAATTTCATATAAATTCAGAAATGTATAAGTGAAAATGCTGGTCTTACACCAAGAAATTTTTGCTTTTTGCATACTTTTTTTTTTATTTTGTTTTCCCCCCCTTCTAAAAAAGGTGGGCCTAATGCAAATCAAAAGCCTAAAAAAATAGTAACTATAAAATAAAGGCGCTAAAATAAAATAAAAAAAAAAAAAAAAATGAAAAAAAAAAAAAAAAAAAAAAAATAAACACAACTAACAGGTGGAGTTTTGAAGAAACGCTCCAAAAAATGAGATCTTAATTGTTTATTAATTATTGAATATTGCGCCTCAAAAATTTAGTGTCAAAAAAAAAAAGCAAAAAAAAAAAATAAAAAACTAAAAAAAACAAATAGAAAAATAAAATAAAGGACCTAAATTTGGAAAATGAAAAGGGACTTTTACTTTAAATAAAGAACAAATGGATGACAAAAAGACTTTTTTTTGTCCTTTACTTTAAATGGGAATTTCTATTGGGCTTGGTGAGACAGAATTTTTGACCATCTACTCTCAAAAAAACTCAAAGTAAAAGTGAACTGTAAATGACACTTACTACTTCCTACTTGACTACAACTACTTACTTCTCTACAACTATACTACTACTATCTACTCTTACACACTACACTTACTACTACTTGCAGACTATGATACTAAAAAACAACATAAAAACAATTCTCAAAAGCTGTTTTCCAAAGTCCTAATCAAATAAGCTATATGAACTGTGTTGGGACAACAGATTCAAGGGTAGCACCGAATTAGAGAAACAACCTTTAAAAAAAAAAAAATAAAACAAAAAAAAAAACAAACTTAAAAAAAAGACCTTAAAACAATGGAAAAAACAGATTAACAACAACTTAAGAAGGCTGGTTAAAGTTGATAGATTAACCCAAAACAGTTTTTCACAAGTTTTGACCCAGTTTGTATGTTAACCCAAACACCCCTTTAAGTTTAAAAAACCAAATTTAAGCTTTATTTACAAAGATTTAAGCAAAGAAATTTAAATAAGAAAATGGAAAACTCACAAAGGTCCACAACTTTTGGCAAGGGAATAAGCTCTCAAAACAGCTTATACCAACCTATAGTGGCATCCCACTAAGCACTCAAAAAACCAAGGCCATCCACTATTTACCTTACTCCTTGAAGTTGACTGTTTTTGTGATTTTTTTTTATTTTTAAGACAGAAAAGTAAACAATCTCTTATATAAGCTTTTAATGAATCAAAAGCTATACAAAGAGCTTAACAAACAGTATTTAAAGACAAGTAATGTAAATGACAGAATTTTAAAGAAAACTTAAAATTTTCATTAACTTAAAAGAAATTACAATGCTTAAATTAAATGACAGTAAAGTAAATTGTAATAAAAATGGTACACATTTGTTAATACAAAGCTTGGACTTAACAAAATTCGACCAAAGACTATGAACTATACTAGCCTATATTTATACTGAAAGCTCTTCATGTCTTGGCTCTTCTTGTTGTGTTTTTCTTCACTGAGAGGGTTGAGGACTTGTGTTTCTTGTATGTGAGAGATCCTAAAGTCAATCTAAGCCATCAAAATTTCTTATTCTCCAAGTCCCTCAATCTTGACCCTTGATTCGTTTTTGTCCAATGGTGTTAAAGGGGATTGCCAAGGTGGCAATTGGACTGTTATGGGGTGGGGTTGTAGTGGGAGAGTGATGTTTTGTTTGGGTGTGAATAGTAAACGAGGTGAGGAGAGTGATGGGTGAACAGGGTATTGGCGGGAAATTTGGTTTTGTTTTATAGGGTATAAGTTTTTGGGTTTAGCAAATTAGGTCCTTCTGTTTGATAAGTGGTATTGCAATTTCAGTCATTGTGGTGTATATGAATTTGTGGATTTAACATTTTTAGGCCCCTCATTTTGTATTTAAGTTTGCGATAGTTAATCCCTAAAGACTAAACCTATGTTTTAGGGTTAAGGAGGACCAAACGCGAAGTTAAGTTTGGATTGGGCCTTTATGTCTGTTTGGGCCGTGTATTATATTTAAAGGATTTTGGGCTTTTTTTTCTTTGTGTAAGTCTTGATATAAATGCCTTATGGGTTTTTCCCGGCCATTAGAAAGGTACGGTGGGACATAAGTGTTTCTATTTCTTCGGTTCCGTCGGCTTCGTCTTTGACTGCTGACTTTTCGGGGTTGACTTTAACTTTGACTTTTTTGGACTTTGAGTTTGATTTTGACTTTGTCTCTTTTACGCTCTTCCATTCCGTGCTTGGTTTTGTCGTTTTTGGCTTCGTTTTTTATCCTTTTGTCGGATATCCGTTTCCTGCACAATATAAGTGAAAACATACAGATACAATGTATTTTTGGTGCGTTTTTGGTCATTTAAGTCCGGTTTTAATGGAAAATGGTATGTGTAATTAAGCACATACCAATGATGAAGCCAATGTTGCCTTTATTGAAGAATGGGATGATATTCAGGCTAAGATTGAGGCTGATCATGAATTGGCTCAAAGACTGCAAGCAGAGGAGCAAGAAGAGTTGTATGTTGAAGAAAAGGCAAAATTATTTCAACAACTCTTGGAGCAAAGAAGAAAGTACTTTGCTGCTAAAAGTGCAGAAGAGAAGAGGAACAAACCAACCAACACCAAGCTCAACAAAAGAAAAATCAGTGATGCTTACCTGAATGAATATGGAAGGATAGAAGCCCCAAAGAAATGAAGAATAAATCTATTGATTCTATACAGAAATGTTTGACATATTCTACAAGAGGGAGAATACATTTGTTGACTTCAGAACAGACTTGGTGGAAGGTAGTTCAAAGAGAGCAGGAGAAGAATTAGAACAAGAGAGTACTAAGAAGCAGAAGGTGGATGAGGATAAAGACACAACAGAGCTTCAAAGTCTAATGGAAGTCATTCTAGATGAAGAAGAGGTTGCAATTGATGTTGTACCTTTATCTACTAAGCCTCCAACCATTGTTGACTGGAAGATTCACAAAGAAAGAAAGAAAACCTATTATTAAATAGTGAGAGCTGATGGAAAGTCTCAAATTTACAGAGTCTTTAGTCTTATGCTTAAAAGTTTTAGGAGGGAAAACTTTGAAGATTTGTACAAGTTAGTGAAAGCTAAGTATAAGTCAACAAGACCAGTGGAAGACTTGGATTTGGTGTTATGGAGTGATTTGAAGACAATGTTTGAACCACATGTAGAAGATGAAATTTGGAAGTTGCAACAAAGGTATCAAGTTTTGAGCTGGACACTTTTGGACTATGTGGAGTGCATTGTGCCTTAGTTGCAATCTGGAATGATTTACATACTGTTAGAAAAGAGATATCCCCTTACACCACCTATAATTACAGATATGTTGAACAAGAAGCTTCAAGTTGATTATTTCAGTGAAATGGCATATCAGCTTCTTAAACTTCTCACAAAACAGCTTAAGAATCAATGAAGTGTTTGGAAGCATCCTCCTGGTGATTATGGAGCTTTTAATGAAGAAACTTGATGATTTTGGAGATAAATATCAAGTTTAGGGGAGGATTATTAGGATTAAAAGTATTCTTAATGTTGTTAGTTTTACTGCTGTTCTTATTGATGTTAATGCTGCTCAGTCAAAGTTAGTGCTGCTGGAGAATTTCAATGAAAATTATTCTAAGTGTTAAAACTGCTCGCGAAGTTACAACTGCCAGTACAAAGTTACTATTGCTAGAGGAAGTTACTACTGCTAGAGGAAGTTACTACTGCTAGTGGAAGTTAAGACTGCTCCGAGACTTAGAAGAAAAACTGCTAAGTAGTTACTACTGCTAGTATAAAAGTTACTACTACTGGTGTAAAGTTACTATTGCTGAAGGAGTTAATGCTGCTAGTGAAGAAGTTAGTACTGCTGAGTTAGTTAGTACTGATTATGTGATTTGTATGAGATATTTTGATAAAAGATATGTATAACTTATTTGTTTAGAAGATTATGATTACTTAGGAAAGTATTGTAAGCCGTTTAGGACTCCTTGGTGTATAAAAGGAGGTCCTAAGGCATAGAGATTGATGTACCACACCAAAACCAAAAATCAATCTTAGTCTTAGCTTTAAGGTCTTTGTAACCTTAATACTATAAGAGTATTCGTATTATTATACTATTGGAGCTTTTGTTTGTTGAATTATATGTTCATATAATTACTGTTTCATTAAGAATTCTTCTTAATAATAAAGATTAGATTCTACATAATCTTTAATACACTCAAACACAGTTTTTACTATAGTTGTGTTAGATTTATCTAATATAACTAAACCTTATACAAGCTAAGGAATTCGATCTATTAGAGTGGGATCAACAGGATTTGTACGAGCGTGCATGTCTATTCCATTGTTACGGTCATGTATGTATGCTTTAGCTGCCTTATTGGTGTGGTACTTTTGGTGAAAGATTGTAGAATGATCAACCCTAAGCCTTATCATACAAACCCATATTTACCTTTATAAACTTGTTACTCCTTAGCTCTAGTGGTGGAGATATGTATCCTTTCAAAGCTTATGATAGAATACTCGCCACGACCAAGCAATTGAGTGAATTAGTTACATGTTACCACATAGATTAGTTGAGTGATTTGAGTGTTTTCATCTTCCTATTTCGTGAGGTGTTTGGTTGTGTACTTGTAATAGATCAAATAAATGCTTAACGGAAAATATCCTTAGGGTTACATTTTTATAAACTTCTAAAGGCTACTTGAAGACAAGTAGGATTCAAGTGGGGGATATTTGATGACATCAAATAACGTCTATTTTATAGCATCATTTATCCCAAGTAACTGACTCATTTTTTATGATTATTGCAAAGAATTGTTACTTAATCGTTTGTATTTGAGAATTGCAGTAATTATGGAGTACTTGGTGAAACTTGACTAAAAGGCACGCATTCTGGAGCTTAAACGAAGATATTTTGAAGATTAATGTTCTGACAACCAATACGCCGTATCCATCAAGGAAGATACGGCGTATATGTGCCTGCACTCACCAAAGACCACGAAGGAAACATGATCAATACGCCGTATCCAGAGAAGACCAATACGCCGTATTGGAGATATAGTATGTGAATATTCTGGAAGATATCAAACGTGGTCCCTACTCCAAGAAATCCCCAATACACTGTATCCAAGACATTGGATACGCCATATCGAACCGACTCTAGACCCTATAAATAGAAAACTCAAAAACGTGTTTTAAGTGTGCTAAATCATATTCTTGATATCTAAACTATGAAAGTTGATTTTCAATGGAGAAAAAGAGCAGAAGATGTCTTGCAACGCGATCCAATCCATAAAAGACAACATGTAATTTCTTATACTTTTGTAATCGTTCAGTTTTTTGTATCATTCGTTAACTCGGTTAGTTTACCTTGGTAAAGCCATTACTCTTGTATTAATTATGATGTTTGAAGGCTAATACCTTCAGGTATTAGCCATTATTATGAAGATCTGAATGTTTGATTTTGGTATATCTCGATTGCTTAATTTATCGTTGTATGCTTGTTTATGTTTATCAATTTATACTTGTTTATGTGCTTTAATATGTGACCTATCATTCAAATAGATCTAGTGATACGGACCAAGTAATCTAGATGTCGGGATAGCTCTCCATATAGTGATTAATACATCTCGACCAATAGGATCACGATTAACAACCTATCTTTGCCTTTAGATTATGAGCTTAGTTGGACCGGTAGGTGACCCTTGGGATCAACGAGTACGTTCTAATTAATTGGTAAAGATTTGGTTAGTAGACTACTAGTGTATAAATTGCCATTAAGCAATAAGCGGGTAAAGTCTCTATGAGCTAGGGTTTAACAAGATCACCATTGCTTTAATCCCTAAGATGAATTATAATAAATATAAAAAAGGATGCTTTATGTGGATGCTTTATGTGGATGCTTTATGCGGATGCTTTAATTATGATAGAATTAATATGTTTAGTTCTTAGGAAGAAGTCCCGCCTAAGTCTAAGAATGATATACCACTTTGAGATAAGTAATCATTGCACTGAATAAACAAACCAACTTCTAGTCACCACCAAATCCGTGCTAGTCTCTCAGACTGAAAAACCCCATTTTACCTGTTAGAATTGGGATTAAATGAGCCTGTAGTTTAAACATGTAAATCTATGTCTAAGTGAAGAAGTGTCTAAGGGAGTTAGGAAGAATATGTATGCCCCTTAATTATTGAGAATAGGTGTCAATAGTGATAATGAAAAATGTGTCTCAAACTAAAACTGAGAAAAAAATAGTTAAGCCTAGTATTGCTAAGATAGAGTTTGTCAAACCTAAGCAACAAGAGAAAACTGCTAGGAAAATATTAAACAAGTTGAGAAACATAGGCAAAACGCTCATAGTCCAAGAGGCAAAACTCCAAAGAAATTAGAACAATATGAAGTCACAATAAAACTAGGAAGCAAATTTTTGAGATTTTAATAAGGCCTGTTTAAGTGTGTGAAGCTTTGATCATCTTGCAAGTTGATTGCAATACCATCAAAAAGAAAAGTTTTTCAAAAATCAAAGGATGGTAAAAACCTGTTTTTGGAACAATCTCAAAGGGTGAATCATAAAAACTTTGCTAAAAAGACTTACCCTGTGCTAAAAAAACATGGTTCCAAGAGCAGTACTAATGAAGTCTGGTTTAGTATCAGTTAATACTGCTAGACAAGTTAATACTGCTCACTTAAAAACAACAGTGAATGCTGCTAGACCAATGTCATATTGTTTCTAAAACAAACACAGTCAACTATTAGAGAGGCCCATTCATAGAACACAACATTTAAAATATAATATTAATCAAAGGGGTTAATACTTCTAAGGGAAAAAAAAATTAATACTACTAGAGGCCAAAAGCCTTATTAATGCTGTTAAAAAGGAAATAATATTTAATGCTGTTTAAGGCATCACTGTTGGAGTATTGGCGAAACCAAGACTAAAGTTTAAGACCATGTGTCCTAAACCCATCATGCTTCAATTACCCTAAAGAAAGAATTGTTATATTGGCTGCACAAGGGCAGATCCAAGTTATGATGGCTTGGGTCCCCAAAAAGAAACTGATTCTCGCTATCTAATGTGCAGCAATCCACAAAAGATTTACAGGATCCAAGGAGTAATAGTATAGTGGATGCATCAAGAGGGCCCAGACAGGGAACATGTCCTATCTTACAGACTATGAAGAGATAGATGGAGGATATGTTGCTTTTGGAGGGAACCTCAAAGGAGGGGAAATCATTAGCAAAGGAGCTATGTGGATAATATTATCTTTCGTTCAACAAAGAAGGAGATATGCAATGCATTTAAGAAGTTGATGCATGAGAAATTTTAGATGAGTTATATGGGAGAACTTACATTCTTCTTGGGATACTAGTGCACAACAGAAAGAAGGATGCATATTTATTAATCAGGATAAATATATTCTAATTTTAAAGAAATTTGGGTTTTACAAGAAGTCAAGAATGCAAGCACAACCAATGGAAAATCAAAAGCCTTGCTCAAGATGAAGATGTAAAGGAGTGGAGTGTTTCATATGTATAGGTCAATGATTGGTTCATGATGTATCTAGCATCTTCAAAGACCTGCCATCATGTTGTATGTGTGCCTGTGCAAGATACCAAGTCAATCCAAAGGTTTCACATCTTTATGCTGTGAAAAGGATTTTTAGGTACTTAAAAGGTCAACCAAAATTAAGCCTTTGGTATCCAAAAGATTCTCCTTTTGATTTAGCAGCATACACTGATAGTGATTATGCTAAAGCAAGCTTGGATAGGAAAAGACTACACAAGGAGGTTGTCAATTCCTTGATGTAGATTAATTCAGGGCAGTGCAAGAAACGACAGTGGTTAAAATTTCAACAATAGAAGCTGATAAGTGGCTGCTTCAAGTTGCTGTAGACTAGTGCTTTAGATTCAGAATTAACTACTTGATCATGGGTATAATTTTATGCATACCGTACCGATCTTTAAGATAATAACAGTACTATTTCATAATTAAAAATCATGTTTTTTCATTCAAAAACAAAGCATATAGAGATCAGACATCATTTTATTAGAGATTGTAATAAAAAGAATTGATTCAAATGGTCAAAATCCATACTGTCAAGAATATTGCATATTTGCTTACAAAACTTTTGATGTAAGTAGATTTTAATATTTGATTGTTTTAGTATTGTGAAGTAATGAATTCTTTAAAGTCTTTTAATCTCTTTATGTTTTAGTAGAGTTTTTTGGTATGAATTAGTACTGTTTAATTATGCATTAAAAATTTTCTCTCTGCTGATAAAGTATTAAATATATACTCTTCTCTCGCTGGTTATACTTAATACTGCTGATAACTACTGTTCGTTATACTTAATATGTCTAGGTATAATTAATAATAATTTGATAATATAGGTCTGTAACATTGCTATGTCTTGTTTTCTTGATTTTTGGACTAACATTTCAAGGATAAGCAAAAGAAAAGTGTTAGATTGATGATGGATATGCTGTTTCGAATGGAATTGGAGTTAATGCTGGTGACTCAAAGTTAATGCTGCTAGGCATAACTTACTACTTCTAGTTCTAAGTTAATGCTGCTAGGCATAAACTTACTACTGCTGGGTTTAAGTTAATGCTATTGAGGGTATTTTCATAAATACTTCGATCAAGGGTTTCAATCAATCATTTAATCGATTTTACTCTTTCAAATACTCTCTAATCACAAACCATGACTCAATTTTATCATCCATCATCAAAACCTAACACAAATGGCAAATCTAAAGTTTGCAGATACTCATAATTTGGTCGCATTTTTGTCTAAACCCGAAGAAAGTGATGGGTTTGAACAAATTGTGGATTTCTTGAATGCACAACCTATAAGATATGCACTAACCGTTAATCCTACTAATTATACGTCGTGTATTGAACAATTCTGGGCTACTGTCAAGGTTAAAACTGTCAATGGTGAAGTACAAATACATGCCCTAGTGGATGGAAAAAAGATAATCATAAATGAATCAGTTGTGAGAAGAGATCTTCAACTAGAAGATGCTGAAGGTATTGATTGTTTACCAAATTCTACCATCTTTGAACAACTTGCATTGATGGGTATGAGAAAATTTCACAGAAGCTCACTTTTTATAAGCCATTTTTCGCTCCACAATGGAAATTTATGATTCATACTATTTTACAATGTCTAAGTGCAAAGACTACTGCATGGAATGAGTTTAGTAGCACTATGGCATCTGCAATTATCTGTTTAGCTACAAACCAGAAGTTCAACTTTTCAAAATACATTTTTGAAAGTATGGTTAAGAACTTGGATAATGTGTCTAGAACATAAATAAGCACAAATAAACTGAAAGTAAGCAGTAATAAGCACTTGTACAGTAAATAAGCAGAAATTTGAAAAATAAGAAAATGGAAAACTCACAAAGGTCCAATGCTTTTGGCAATGGAATAAGCTCTCAAACCAGCTTATACAAACCAATATGCTTCCCAAGAAGCTCTAAACCAAGGCCATCCACAATTTGCCTTGCTCCTTGAAGTTGACTGTTTTTTTGTGATTTTTTTTATTTTTAAGACAGAAAAGTAAACAATCTCTTATATAAGCTTTTAATGAATCAAAAGCTTATACAAGAGCTTAACAAATGACAGAATTTTAAAGAAAACTTAAAATTTTCATTAACTTAAAAGAAATTACAATGCTTAAATTAAATACAAAGCTTGGACTTAACAAAATTCGACCAAAGACTTGAACTATACTAGCCTATATTTATACTAAAAGCTCTTCATGTCTTGGCTCTTGTTGTGTTTTTCTTCACTGAGAGGGTTGAGGACTTGTATTTCTTGTGTGTGAGAGATCCCAAAGTCAATCTAAGCCATCAAAATTTCTTGTTCTCCAAGTCCCTCAATCTTGACCCTTGATTAGTTTTTTTCCAATGGTGTTAAAGGGGATTGCCAAGGTGGCAATTGGACTATTATGGGGTGGGGTTGTAGTGGGAGAGTGATGTTTTGTTTGGGTGTGAACAGTAAATGAGGTAAGGAGAGTGATGGGTGAACAAGGTATTGGCGGGAAATTTGGTTTTGGGTTATAGGGTATAAGTGTTTGGGTTTGGCAAATTAGGTCCTTCTGTTTGATAAGTGGTATTGCAATTTCAGTCCTTGTGGTGTATATGAATTTGTGGATTTAGCAGTTTTGGCCCCTCATTTTTGGTTATATGTTTGCATTATTAATCCCTTAAAGGACTAACAATGTAGGGTTAAGGACTAACGAGAGTTAAGTTTGGATTGGGCCTTTATGACTGTTTGGGCCGTGTATTATATTTAAAGGATTTTAGGCTTTTTTTTTCTTTGTATAAGTCTTGATATAAATGCTTAATGGGCTGTCCCGGCCCATTATATGGGTGCGGGTGGGCCCATTAAGTGTTTCTTCGGTTTTGGCTTCGTCTTTGACTGCTGACTTTTTGGGGTTGACTTTAACTTTGACTTTTTTGGACTTTGACTTTGATTTTGACTTTGTCTCTTTTGCGTTCTTCCATTCCGTGCTCGGTTTTGTCGTTTTTGGCTTTGTTTTTTGTCCTTTTGTCAGATATCCATTTCCTGCACAATATAAGTGAAAACATACAAATACAATGTATTTTTGGTACGTTTTTGGTCATTTAAGTCTGATTTTAATGGAAAAGGGTATGTGTAATTAAGCACATACCAAGGATGAAGCCAATGTTGCCTTTATTGAAGAATGGGATGATATTCAAGCTAAGATTGGGGCTGATCATGAATTGGCTCAAAGACTGCAAGCAGAGGAGCAAGAAGGAGAGTCCTGTTGAAGAAACGGCGAAATTATTTCATCAACAACGTCTTGGAGCAAGAAGAAAATACTTTGCTGCGCTAAAAAAGATGCAGAAGAGAAGAGGAACAAACCACCAACCCAAGCTCAACAAAGAAAAATCATGTGTACTTACCTGAAGAATATGGAAGGAAAGAAGCTCAAAGACTTGAAGAACAAATATTTTGATTTTATTCAGAAGATGTTTGACAAATCTTTCAAGAGGGAGAATACATTTGTTGAGTTCAGAACAGACTTGGAGGAAGGTAGTTCAAAGAGAATAGGAGAAGAATTAGAACAAGAGAGTACTAAGAAGCAGAAGGTGGATGAGGATAAAGACACAACAGAGCTTTAAAGTCTAATGGAAGTCATTCTAGATGAAGAAGAGGTTGCAATTAATGTATACCTTAGCTACATGTTAAGACCTCCAACTTAAGCCCTCCAACCGTTATTGACTGGAAGATTCACAAAGAAGGAAAGTAAAGCTATTATTAAATAGCGAGAGCTGATGGAAAGTCTCAAATGTACAGAGTCTTTAGTCTTATGCTTAAAAGTTTTAGCAGGGAAGACTTGGAAGATTTGTACAAGTTGGTGAAAGCTAAGTATAAGTCAACAAGACCAGTGGAAGACTTGGATTTGGTGTTATGGAGTGATTTGAAGACAATGTTTAAACCACATGTAGAAGATGAAATTTGAAAGTTGCAACAAAGGTATTAAGTTTTGAGCTGGAAGCTATTTGACTCATGTGGAGTGCATTGCTTGAGTTTGCAATCTGGAATGATTTACATGCTAGTAGAAAAGAGATATCCCCTTACACCACCTATATTTAACAGAAAGTTTGAAACAAGAAGCATGCAGGTTTGATTATTATCATGAAATGGCATATCAGCTTCTTAAACTTCTCACAAAACAGCTTAAGAATCAATGAAGTGTTTAGAAGCATCCTCCTAGTGATTATGGAGCTTTTAATGGAGAAACTTGATGATTTTGGAGATAAATATCAAGTTTAGGGGAGGATTGTTGGGGAATTCAAAGTCCGTTCTTAATGGTTGTTATTTTTACTGTATGGTTCTTATTGATGTTAATGCTGCTCATCAAAGTTAGTGCTGCTGGAGAATTTCAATGAAAATTATTCTAAGTGTTTAAGACTGCTGGTGAAGTTACAACATGCCAGTACAAAGTAACTACTTACTGCTAGAGGAAGTTACTACTGCTAGTAGAAGTTAAGACTGCTCAGAGACTTAGAAGAAAAACTGCTAAGTAGTTTACAACGCTAGTATAAAAGGTTACTACTAACTGCTGTGTAAAGTTACACTAAATGAAGGAGTTAAATGCTGCAAGGAAGAATTATGTACTTAGCTGAGTTAGTTAGGTACTCTGCTTATGTGATTTAGTATGAGATTATTATTTTAAAAAAAAATTTTGGTAAAAGATATGTATAACTTATTTGTTTAGAAGATTATGATTACTTAGGAAAGTATTGTAAGCCGTTTAGGACTCCTTGGTGTATAAAAGGAGGTCCTAAGGCATAGAGATTGATGTACCACACCAAAACCAAAAATCAATCTTAGTCTTAGCTTTAAGGTCTTTGTAACCTTAATACTATAAGAGTATTCGTATTATTATACTATTGGAGCTTTTGTTTGTTGAATTATATGTTCATATAATTACTGTTTCCACATAATCTTTAATACACTCAAACACAGTTTTTACTATAGTTGTGTTAGATTTATCTAATATAACTAAACCTTATACAAGCTAAGGAATTCGATCTATTAGAGTGGGATCAACAGGATTTGTACGAGCATGCATGTCTATTCCGTCGTTACGGCCATGTATGCATGTCTCAAATGCCTTGTTGGTTTATTACTATTAGTGAAAGTTAGAAGATCCCTACCCTATATCATTCATTTCAGACGGGGGGGGGGAGGGGGGGGGGGGGGGGGGGGGGTGGGGAGGTGGGGGGGGGGGTGGGGGGGGGGGGCGGGGGGGGGGGGGGGGGGGGACCTTTGTTAAACCCGAATAATGTTGATCCGAAACACACATGTCATTCCGTCGTTACGGCCATGCATGTATGCTTTAGCTGCCTTGTTGGTGTGGTACTTTTGGTGAAAGATTGTAGAATGATCAACCCTAAGCCTTATCATACAAACCCATATTTACCTTATAAAACTTGTTACTACTCCTTAGCTCTATGTGGAGAATATGTACCTTTCCAAGCTTATTATAGAATACTCACCACTGACCAAGCAAATGGCGTATTAGGTTACATGTAAACCAGACATAGATTAAGTTGAAGTGATTGAGTGTTTTTCCAATCTTCTTAATTTCGCGGTGTTTTGTTGTGTACTATGTAATAAGACAAAAAAATGCTTAATGAAAATATCCTTAGGGTTACATTTTTATAAACCTTCTAAGGCTAACTTGAAGACAAGTAGGATCAAGTGGGGGATATTTGATGACATCAAATTACGACAGATTTTTATAGCATCAATTAGTCCCCAAGTAAAACTGACTTGCATTTTGTAGATTATTGCAAAGAATTGTTAAACTCTTAATCATTGGTATTTGAGAATTGCAGTAATTATAAGTAACCTTGGTGAAACCTGACTAAAAGGTCAAACCATGTCTGAGCTTAAACGAAGATATTTTGAGGATTACTGTTCTAACAACCCAATTATGGGACGTATCCATCAGAAGATACAAACTATATGGTGCCATCACTTGTTCTCACCAAAGACCACGAAAAGGAAACATGACAATACGCCGTATTTGGGAAATATAGTAATGTAATATTCTGGAAGAATCAAACGTGTACCCTACTCTAAGAGATTTCCAAACGCCGTATACCACGACCTTGGATACACCGTATCGAACCGACTCCATACCCTATAAATAGAAAATCAAAAATGAGTTTTAAGTGTGCTAAATCATATTCTCGATAGCTAAACCACAAAAGTCAATTTTCAAAGGAGAAAAAGAGCAGAAGAGGTCTTGCAACGCATTCTAATCCATGGGAGAACATGTGTAATTTCTTATACTATTGTAATCATTCAGTTTTTGGTATCATATAGATAACTATCGTTAGTTTACCTTGGCTAAGCCATTACTCTTGTATTAATTATGATTTTTTTTAAGAAAAAGCTAATACCTTTGGTATTAAAGCCATTAATATAATGATGCTAATGTTTGGTTTTGTTTGATATCATCGATTGCTTGATTTAATCGTTGAATTTTGATTTTGTTTAATCACTGATACTTGTGTACCGTGCATAAGTATGCTACCTTCAATCAACTATGTCTAGTCCCTACATATTTAATGCTCCGCAACTTTGTTTGATGTTTGGGGGGCGTAGGCTAAGAGGTCCCTGGATAGCTCTCCATATAGTAATGCGTATAGGTGGAACAAATAGGATCACTAATAATGTCCTGCTTGCCCGATTAAACTGGTTGTAATTACCGTTGTAGTGTGGCCTAGTAACTAACTAATAGCGTTCTGATCATTGGTATAGTTTGGATTGTGGACTACCACCTAACAAAAATTACCATTAAGCAGTAAGTGTGTAAGTCTTTATGAGCTAGGGTTAGTATGACACACAACATGTTGTCCTCTAGATGAATTATAATCAATATAAATAAGGATGCTTTATGTGGATGCTTTAATTGTGACAGAATTAATGTGTCTAGGTCTTAGGAAGAAGTCCCGCCTAAGTGTAAGAAAGATATACCACCTCGAGATAAGCAATCATTGTACTGAATAAACAAACCAACTTCTAGTCACCACCAAATCCGTGCTAGTCTCTCAGACTGAAAAACCCCATTTTACCTGTTAGAATTAGGATTAGAACTAACATAGGATTAGCATAGGTTTGACTTAGATTAGAATTAACTTAGATTAGTAAACCAAAGTATTAATAAATTGAAAGATTTAACCTCGCTTCAAGTGTTCGACACCCTACTTACCACGAATCTACCACCGACCGGGTACACTGCCCGTTAAAGTGTTCTTTTTGGTTGAGTCGGCAAAATATAAATTTAAAACTTGAATCATAAAAATATACACTACACAACGACACATCAAGGTCCTCACCCATCATCGGAGTGTGACGACAAGCCTATGGGAGGTCCTAAAGATGAAGAAGCCAACTATGCCTATGGAGGTTATCGAGGAAACTACTATGGTATGAGTTCTGGAAATTGGCGAGACCGTCAACCAAGAGATGAAAACAAGAACTCACAACCTCAAGAAGACGCACCTTTCGTTCCACCAACACCTGAAAAGAACTTCGACGAATCCGACTTTGAAAAAACCATGCGCGAGTTCATGGTTGCTCAAAAATCATCGAATGACTTTGTCAAAAATCAATTCTTCAATCTTAAAACCAAAGTCGAGCAAGGAAAAAAGAATCACCAAGCCTCGATTCAAGATCTTGAGACAAAATTTGGTCGACTTTCCGACCAATGTTCCACTCGACCAACTGGCTCACTCCCAAGTAACACCCAAACCAATCCAAAACCCATCCCAACGAATGATAAACCTTACCATCCACCCTCGGCTCGGAATGAGCATGTGAATGTCGTATTCACACGGAGTAGTTTGACATACGATCCGCCGGTCAACCTAAATGCTAAAACCACCGTCATCCACGATGATAGTGAAGATCAGGTTGATGAAGCCGAAAAGGAAGTAGAGTCGTCTTCTTCCAAACAAACCAAATTTTATCCACCAACACTCAACGCGTATAAGCCAAAAATTCCATACCCTCAGCGCCTACGCAAAGAAACGATGGAAGAACGCTATGCCAAATTCATTGATCTAATTAAAGAAGTTAGGATCAACGTACCACTCATCGATGAATTAGCTGGCATGCCCAATTACGGGACATTCTTGAAAGATCTTGTGAGCAACAAAAGTAAGATTGAGCAAATCTCTATTGCCTTCTTAAACGAAGAATGCTCTGTAATTGTTCAAAACAAGCTCCCACCTAAACTAGGTGGCCCTGGAAGTTTTCTGATCCCATGCACCGTAGCTGGATCAGTTGAATATTTGCCTTGGCCGATCTTGGCGCAAGCATCAAACTGATGCCATATTCACTGTACGCTTCACTCTCGGATAACACCTTCAAACCTACAAGGATGAGTATCCGCTTAGTCAATCATACTTACTAATACCCGATGGGAATTGCGGAGAACATGCTCATCCAAGTTGGGAAATTCGTGTTCCTGGCCGATTTTGTTATCCTACAAATGGAGGAGGATGACAAAGTTCCTCTCATTTTAGGACGACCATTTCTACACACCGCTGATGCTATCATCCGAGTGAAAAACAAAGAACTCAATCTAGGAGTAGGAGATGATAGAATGACCTTCTTAATCGATAAATCTATGTGACATTCTCATTCCAATGATGACACATGCTTCCACGTGGATGTTATAGACGAAGTAACGAAAGAAGAACTTGATGCATTGCTCGATGATTTCAAGCCATTTTCTACCACATCAGAAAAGATCAGCGAATCACTTCTCAACCATGAATTTGAAGAATTCATGGTAATCAAAATCAAAAAAATCCCTGAGCAAGACGAAGAGGTCGAGAGTAGTTTCAAAGTATTACCCCTCGAGGGAAATTAAAAGATCAAGAATTCTATCCAAGAACCACCGATCGATCTTGTGATGAAACCTCTTCTCGAGCATCTAGAATATGCTTTTCTGGAAAAAGATTCTCTTCTTCCAGTAGTCATATCCGCTCTACTCCAAGACGATGAGAAGAAACGTCTTGTTTCGATTCTCAAGAAACATAAATAAGCATTTACTTGGAAAACATCTGATATTCCGGGCATTAGCCCATCTTTTTGCAAACACAAAATCAACTTCGAGGACGACGCTAAACCTGTTATTCAAAGGCAAACGTCGACTTAACCCAAACATGAAAGAAGTTTTGAAAAAAGAGATTATCAAACTTCTCGATGCTGGTATCATTTACACCATCGAAGATAGTCCCTGGGTGAGTCCGGTACACTGCGTACCTAAGAAAGGAGGAATGACCGTTGTGACAAATGAAAAGAATGCACTTGTTCCTACAAGAACAATCACCGGTTGGCGTGTTTGTATTGATTACCGTAAGTTAAACGAAGCCATTCAAAAAGATCATTTTCCTCTACCGTTCATGGATCAAATGGTGGAAAGGTTAGCGGGAACCAAATTCTTTTGTTTTCTCGATGGATTTTCCGGTCACTTTCAAATTCCAATCGAACCTGTCGATCAAGAAAAGACCACGTTCACTTGTCCTTATGGAACTTACGCCTACAAGCGTATGCCTTTTGGGCTTTGCAATGCACCAGCCACTTTTCAGAGGTGCATGATCGCCATCTTCCAAGACATGCTTGAAACCTCCATGGAAGTTTTCATGAATGATTTTTCAGTATTTGGAGATTCGTTCGATTCCTGCCTCCCGAATCTCGAGAAAATGCTCATTCGATGCAAGCAAGCTCATCTTGTTCTAAACTAGGAGAAGTGTCCCTTCATGGTGACTGAAGGAATTATGCTTGGACACAAAGTCTCCAGTGCAGGATTAGAAGTCGACAAAGCAAAAATCGACGTAATAACCAAACTTCCACCACCGACTAACGTCAAAGCCGTTAGGAGTTTTTTAGGACATGGAGGATTCTATCATCGATTCATTAAAGATTTTTCCAAAATCTCTCATCACATGACAAAACTCCTCGAGAAAGACACAGTTTTCGACTTCAACAAAGAATGCGTCAAGGCATTCGAATTGCTCAAAGAAAAGTTAACGAACACACCGATTATGGTTTCACCAGATTGGTTGCGACCGTTTGAACTTATGTGCGATGCAATCGATTTTGCTTTCGGAGTAGTGCTCGGACAACGAAAAGGAAAACATTTCCGTCATATTCATTTCGCTAGCAAAACTCTCAACAACGCCCAACAAAATTACACATTCACTAAGAAAGAACTATTGGTCGTAGCATTCGCTTTTGATAAGTTTCGATCGTATCTTGTTCTTTCAAAAACTGTCGTTTTCACAGATCACTCTACGTTGAAATATCTGTTTGTTAAGCAAGACGCTAAACCGCGTCTTATCCGTTGGATTTTACTACTCCAAGAGTTTGATATTAAGATCAAAAACAAGAAGGGAGCAGAAAATGTAGCGGCGGACCATTTGTCATGACTTGAAAACCCACATCTAGAGGAGTTAAAGGATGACGATATCGATGATAATTTTCTTGACAAAACTTTAATGAACGTCTCCTCAACCGAGGAAGATATAATTCCATGGTTCGCTGATTTTGCTAATTATCTAGTTGGAAAAATTCTCAGAAAAGGTTTAACTTATGCTCAGCGTTTCAAGATCTTTTCAGAACTTAAGCATTATTTCTCGGACGAACCATATCCGTTTAAAATGTTCCCCGATGGCATGATCCGGAGATGTGTTTACGGGGTCGAAACTCAAAAGATTCTCGACGAATGTCATCATGGCCTAACTGGGGGACATTATGGTCCTTCCACCATAGCAAAAAAGGTTTTTGATGCCAGTTTTTATTGGCCAACAATCTTCAAAGAGGCTCATACTCTAGTTCAAAACTGTGATGCCTGCCAACACTCTGGTAGCCTTTCACGAAGAGATGAGATGCTTTAAAACAACATCTAAGTCAGTGAAATATTCGACATATGGGGAATCGATTTCATGGGACCATTCCTTAAATCCCATAAGTTCGAATACATTCTAGTTTCTATTGACTACGTGTCTAAGTGGGCAGAAGCTGAAGCCTTACCTACCAACGATGCACGAGTTGTGATCAATTTTCTCAAAAAGCTTTTCTCTCGATTTGGTATTCCAAAAGCTTTAATCAGTGACAGAGGTACTCACTTCTATAACAGACAAATGGAGAAAGTTTTAAAACGATATGGAATTCATCATCGTTTCGCAACCGCTTACCATCCGCAAACCAGTGGCCAAGGTTAAAACACCAACAGAGCCTTACAAAGAATTCTCGAAAAAA
This sequence comes from Tanacetum coccineum, assembly GCA_026074375.1. NCBI lineage: Eukaryota > Viridiplantae > Streptophyta > Magnoliopsida > Asterales > Asteraceae > Tanacetum > Tanacetum coccineum. The sequence goes on from BQNB010070567.1 coordinate 27,987, forward strand.
AGGTCAAAGATAACCCTTCCATTTGACTGAGGAAACTTGATGATGCTCTATGGGCATTTCGTACGGCATACAAAACACCAATTGGTACTACGTCATATCGGTTATTATACGGAAAAACATGTCACTTGTTGTTCGAAATCAAACACCGTGCCTACTGGGCCCTAAGAAGCTGTAACCCCGATCTCAAACTCGCTGGAGAAAAAAGATTTTTGTAATTGCATGAACTAGATGAATTAAGACTCCAAGCGTATGAGAATTCCAAACTCTATAAAACTCAAACCAAAGCTTATCATGATAGGAAGCTTAGAATCCAGAAAGAATTCAAGGCCAGAGACAAGGTTCACTTATACAATTTAAAGTACAAGTTTAAAGCTCCAAAACTTAGATCAAAATGGTATGGACCATTCATGGTCAAACACGGTTTTCCGTCTGGTTATATCGAGTTATATGACAAACACGGAGGAAGTTTCATTGTCAATGGAAACCGTGTTAAACTGTACCATGATGAGGAGCAAATAAACGAGCTGAATGTGCGAACAAGGAAAAATGAAAGCTATTCCATTCATGGCACCATTCCCAGCGAACTATCGCGAAACTATGCCATGGGTTGCTAAAAAACCGTTCATATACAGTGTAGTGGAAAACACTTACAACGAAGCTAAGCTGTATGACCTTGATGAAACCGGCGAAGCAATAGTTAAAGGAAATTTCCTTTACGTCAAGAAGGAACCGGGTAAGAAATCTACACTCGAGGGAAAATGAAGCTCAAGGAGTATGAGTCCGATTGATGACTCGTTAATAAAATAGGCGCTTCTCGGGAGGCAACCCGTGTATTTTTAGTGTTTTATGTATTTTAATTTTTTGCTTTACTTCCAAAGTCTACACCCTAATCTTTTAAAATAATGTCAAGCTTAAGTGTGGGGGGAATAGTCCAAAAAAAATCTAAAAATATTGTGTTTTTCGTAGTTTGTGTAAAGATTATTGCAGGTTAAGATGCTAGAAGCATATGGAGCTCAAGTACAAATGTCATGCCCAGATATCTGGTTCTCTCTTATTTCCCTATTTTATGCTTTATTTTGTTTTGTCGCATTAAGGACAATGCTGAACTTAAGTGTGGGGGAGTAAATAGGGAAAACCAGTTATATTTTAAAATTTTCACATTTTTGGGCCAATTTTAAATTTTTGTGCTTGTTTGCCCTCGTAATCTAGTTGTTTTCACGCTTTTAGGATAAATATTAGAATAACTAGATTAATCCACTAGTCAAATATGTGATTTTTGAAAAATTAAGATGTGTTCCAATTACTAAATGTATGCACGTGATAAAGAAGCAATTTGTCAAACCTAATGGCCTTCCATTTTATCTTAATGCCCTGAGTTAACCATCTCGGTTAGCCAATCCTTTCATATGGACCCATTGGTTAGTGCTCACTTTTAACACAAGATACCCCTGATAGGCTAAGCAATCTTTGTCTTAATTGATGAATCACCCAAAAATATGCACCATTTTAGCCTGAACCTTACCCTAGTCAAAGTCTATTGGTTGGTTGCTAGCTACATGGAAACATGGTTGTTATGTGGGAAATCCGTATAAGTTTTGAGAAAGTTGCTAGCTCCATGTCTTTTGATATTTTGCTTTATGATGATCATCGATCGGAGGTTGATCAAATTTTGGTATAAATAAATATATAATAAAGGGTTTTTCTAATATGTGCCCTAGGGGCACATGATAAGGGGAGACATGAGCTGATGTGTCAGCTTCTGATTTGTCAGCATGTAATATCTTTGTCCCCTCAGGAGCTAACCAATCATTTGCTGATCAACCAGGAGCTGACACATCAGCTCTTGTTCCCTCCTTATCATGTGCCCCTAAGGCACATATTAGAAAAACTCTATAATAAAAGCCAATGTGCTTAATAATATGAAGATGAAGGAAGACGAAGAAAAATTGATATCGATTAGCCAATGTGCTAAGACGTGATACGTAAAAAAAAGAATAAAT
>BQNB010070568.1:0-33079 GCA_026074375.1 Tanacetum coccineum
ACAAGCAAACGCGTACAACACTAAAAATAAATAGTGCATTTATCGACGTCGTTAATGACTTGAAAACACAGGGTGTTATAATTTTAGTATATGATTGTATATACATAATAGTAATATGTATGTACGCAAGTATGTAACATATGATCTATTATACTTTAGTCACGTACCGCTATATATGTATAATATAGGTCGCGGTTAGACGTGAAGTTTCTCGCGTTTGTTGAAGTTGATTGATTTGGATCTTTTGCTTAAGGTGGGTTCATAGCCTCGCTTTTGAACTATTTTAATTATTTTTAAACCCGCGAGGGGGATACATGTTTGTTTTATAAATCGAACACATATGATTTTATGGTATGCTGGACCTGATTATGAGATTGTTTCCGCATAAGTAGCTATTGTCGAAGTCCCTTATTTCATGAACCGTTAATTGCCTTGTGAGGTGAACGCTAATACATTAAATAGATTTATTAGGTTTGACAACCCTGTTCGGGGTCTGAATCCGTTGTTGAACACCCTGTCAACGGACATTTTGTACTTAGAAATTAGAAGGTATATGACAATAATACCTTGTTTGGGGCACTTTAACATATGAAATGCCATATGTCTTGTTAACGTTCGGTGTCATGAGCTTATTGCGTGAAAGAATATAAGTTGTTATACATTGCATTTGTTGCTTTGTTTTCCCGAGAACTAATTATGTGTTCAAAGGTTTTTACTTATTGATTACTTTAAACTCTATGAATTTCACTCAACTTTGTTGTTGACGTTTTAAACATGTGTTATCCCAGGTAACCAAGGCCGAAGGCAACGATGGCATGGCGGTGTCGTGCGTGTGATGGATTTATGGAAAGACTACTTGTGTGTTTCGGTCTTTCAAAAACAATGTAACGCCCCGACCCAAAAGGGTAGAAGTATTACAAATATGGTGTGACATCAAAGGCATACATAATCATAACACAAGCATAAACAGCGGAAGTCTTAATAAATAACCAAAGAAAATAAGTCAACATGACTTAAGGTATATTAGTTCTTAAAAGACAGACATATCCAAACGAAATAACCGAAATAATGAAGGTCCCGAAAAGTAACAAATCATATATCAAAACTAAGATCTCTAGGGTAAGTCCACACTCAGCACTCATATCCCGAAAGTAAACCCCAGCTCCTAGCTTAGATACCTCATGGATTGTAGTTATTTTAGATATCAAAGTAATGTCAAGAGTCTAAGATTGTAAGGAACTAGGTCGAGTCTTCTGAAAAACCTAAACTATAACGCTTCTACACGCACGTCGATACTCCTCGTTACCATTGGTTACATGTAAGGTACATTTATTAATTGTTACGTGTATGTATATTTATGTATGTGTTATATCTGTGATTGGTTAAGTATGGATATTTATGCATGTGTTAGATGCATAAAGTATTATGTATTGGTGCATTTGTGCATGTGTTGTATGCATAAAATGTCATGTGATTATATGATAACTACCATTATGTATGTTTGAAATATAACTAAGTTATATGCGGATCGAGAATGTCGCGAATTATAAATTTTTGTTTGTTACACTTTATGCGAACTGTTATTTTGATAATAGTCTTCCAATAATAATAAGAAGTGATACGCTATTAAGTAAGTATTATATGATATTTTCTAGATAAAAAAAAAAAAAAAAAAAAAATCCATGTGAATGTGATTCCTCCCGATCATGATCATGATGTACCCGTTGTTGAGCCGAATCAACATGATGATGCTCCTGTTGTTCCCGAACCTGTCTTAGAAGATAAAGACGAAGACCCGAAAGAAGACGAATTTGAGGAAGAAGAAGATCCCCAAGAAGATGAAGATGATATGGAGATCGACATTGAGGAAGATGAAAATGAGCCAGAGTTGACATATCCTTACGAAGAGGTGGATCCTCTTAATCCTTCGCCGCCTGCTTCTGAGTCTGAACCTGATAATGAGATTGAGGTTGAAAATCCAATTAAGCATGAGGATGAGACTGTTCCTATTAGTGTCTATGAGGTAGGTGAATCGCCTACTACCGCTATTCCTTGAAAGGATGGTGATAGATTGCTACCTGGATTCATGAGACGGGATATTGACTCTCTTTTTGGTCGAATGGTCAATTTTTCGAGACGATTGTGTGGTCGCGAGATGGCGCATGCATTGGTCGAGAAGAAAAGAGAGGCAAAGGATAGGTTTTACGGTAAGTTAATTTTGGATTTGGGTAATGAAGTGCGTTTTAGTGTGGAACAAGGAACTGCAGCAATGGAAAAGTTGGTTGAGAAGCTCAAGAATGTTGAAGAAAAAGCTAAGTGTAAGAAACTGAAGAAGGAACTTGAAGAAGCAAGGTTGAGCAACACATTCCTTCGTATGAAAGAATGGAACTAGTCGAAGAGATCACTATGGACTAGGGTTCGAGCTCATGAGATCGATCAAGAGATGATTCCGAGGGGATTTGTGTTTGAAGAACAGACAAATGAATCCATTGATGTTTCGATTGAAGATGAGTAAAGTCCTTTGTCTGAGCCGTAAGGTGAACCCTCCTGATGGTAAAAGTTATAGTGTTTCAATTGAATTTTCTTTGTTGTGTAATCACTAAAACCGAGTCCTCAGTTGGTAGAATCTAGTCTATTGGTTGTAACAATTTGTATTAACTCTTGTGATGAAAAATGAATACTATCTTTTGATTACTACTTGATAGATGTGTGGTTGTTGTATGTGGATGATTTATCATATTATCATGTTTATGAAAGATATCAGTTATAAAATGTTTACCAGAGTTGTTTTCCGTTAGACGTGACAAATCATGCTCCAAAGTCTACAACTATAACTCAAGCTGCTATTCTCATGAATGATCAAGAAAGTGTTGATGCCTAGCTATTGTGCTGCTGAGCGGGCAAGGCAAGTGAATGTTAGGAACGATGCTAGTGGATCTGGGCTAGTTAGAGGTCGAGACACTGCACTTGCTGTTCGTGAGTGCACGTTTGCTAGGTTTATGAAGTGCAATCTTGCTGCCTTTCATGGGGTTGAAGGAGCTGTTGAATTGCGAAGGTGGTTCGAGAAAACTGAGAGTGTTTTCGAGATCAGTGAATGTGCCAAGGGTAAGAAGGTAAAGTTTGCTGCTGCTACATTGGAAGGACTAGCTTTGACTTGGTGGAAAACTAAAGTTGCAACTATAGGTTTGAAGACTGTGAACCAAATACCTTGGACTAAGACGAAGCAACTGATGACTACTGAGTTTTGTCCAATAGAAGAGATGCAAACGTAAGTAGCTGAGTAATTGAACATGAGGGTTAAGGTAGTAATGACATTATCGCTTTAATACTTTAGAGGTTCAACGAGCCTTGCATTGATGTTTCCGAGAATGGTAGAGCTTGAAAGAGTGAAGGTTGATGCTTATATTCGAGGTTTAACGGATAACATCAAGGGTGAAGTGACATCGTCTAAGCCTGCTGATTTGAACGAAGCAGTAATATGGCTCATAAGTTGATGGAGCAGAAGTCGCAAATCTAGAAAATGGAAAGAATTTGGAAGGTAAAGAAGTGAAAAAAGAGGGAAAGCTTACAAGGTGGAATATAGTATAGTAAGGGAAATCAAAGGATAACTCTCGTCACAGACTTGCCAGTAAAGATAACCAAAAGCAAGGAAATGCGCAGCCATGTTTTTATCGCTCCCTAGTGATGGAAAGCTTCCTTGTTTTTTTGTGTGAACGATGTTTTACTACCATGTTGGTCCAGTGTACGATTAAATGGGTCCCCAAGTGTGAAAGGATTGGACATAAGGCAAAGGTATTGTAGGGAAAAGATGTGTTTGCGACGAGGGTTAACGCTCAGCCTATTTGACTTGTTATTAATTAATGGTACAAGGTCATACTAGGAACCGATGTCTGAAAAAGGTGAAGCAAGAAGAAGTTGGAGAAGTTATCGTGGACATCTACGATATTAAAGGACGCTAAGGCCAAACGTGTCCCGAATTGGTTACCTGGCATGTTTCTGCTAAATAAACGACATGCTTCGTTTTATTTAATTCGGTTTCGATAAGAGTTTTATGAACACTAGATTTAGTTCATTGCTCGATATCAAACCGATTAAAATAGACGATAGTTACAAAGTAGAGTTAGCTGACGGAAGGGTAGTTAGTAAGAACACTATTTTGAAAGGTTGCACTTTGAGTTTAGTGAACCATATTTTTGAAATCGATCTTATGCCGATTAAGCTTGGTACATTTGACGTCATCATGCTGGTATGGATTGCATGGTTAGCACGATGCCGTTATCGCTGTGGCGAAAAGTTGTTATTTCGTATACCGTATGGGAATAAAACGTTGATAGTTGAAGGTGACAAAGGTGGATCTCGATTGAAGATTATTTCGTGTATCAAGGCCCGTAAGTATGTCGAGCAAGGTTGTCATTTGTTTTTTGCACACGTTACGAAGAAGAAATCGAAGGAGAAACGAATGGAGGACGTGCCTGTAATTCGTGACTTTCCTGAGGTGTTTCTTGAGGAGCTGCCTGGACTACTGTCACACCCCGCCAAGGCGGAAACGTGAGGCGTAAACAAGAATGGATATCATCACAACACATGGTCTTATATAAGAATACTAAAATAAAAACTAAAGTAAAGCCACAGACACAAATGTCAATAACAATACCCAAAACCTAATGGTGTCTTTATTAATGAGAAAGAGGTCTCGTCAATAAATGACATGCAAAACATAATCCAAACAATTCATGCAAACGCATTTATTCAAACAGAAAGCATAAAGAAACTCCAAGCATCCTACGGTCTCTTCTAGCCACTTCACTCTATCTTAGCACCATTAAGCTCACCTGAAAATGATGCTTAAAATGTCAACATAAAGTTGAGCGAGAATCATATGTTTACGACATACAACAATATCCCAAAATAAACTTTTAATTAGCTGCTGCAATTACCAAAACAATTCATGACAACAATTAACAACAACGGGACGAAACGTGCCCACGATCCACAATCATATCAACTACATGGCCTCATATTAGCTCATGTAGTCTTACCACCGTCACACCTCGTTTTGCATATTGGGATCCACAATACCAAACATATCATATCGCAACACAACGGGACGGAACGTGCCCATGATCCAATACACATAACTACAGCAAGCTTAAAAACATTTTAACACGACAACAAGCATCATTCTCACCCCAAAATAACATGTGAAAAAGGGACTATGAAACTCACCTTTGCTTAGCTTTCCAAAAGATTACAACAAAAAGCATCACAAACAACTAGCACAAATCTAAACAACAAAATAACTCGTGTTACACGCATATGATGGATGTCTAAGGTGTTCTATTAACCCCATGGGTCACCCCGACACCATACCCAACTTTAACCACTTCGTTAACAAGTTTCACTAGTTAGTCACAATTTGTTCAAAACTGCCGAATTTTAACGTGACTTAACGTACTCAAAACCTCTATTTACTGACCTTCATAATTCATACCAAAAATCATCTATGTTCATTTATGAGTATATTAACTACCTCATGATTCCCAAGACCATTAACAAGCACAATACTCTCCAAGAAAATCAACTTTAAAACATCCCCAATTCGATCTGTTTTGCACACAAAAAACATTTTATCAAACTTTTAACTACTCAGTTTCAGATCTGAACGAACACTAAAAAGTTTAAACCTAAAAACCATACTTAGACTCCAAATCAGAAGCTCTCCTTTGGGGGATTTTTAATAGACACATAGAACTAAACTCCTATAGGTTGGCTAATCCTAATACTAATTCAAATTTTAACTGGGGGGTTTTACACCTCGTAATCTGACCGAAATATGACCCGAATTTACTACTTTGACAATTTTTCTTGTAACCAACATTTGAATGACTTCCCGACCTTAAAAACCTTCGAGGCCGGATGTTCTGGAAACTAAACTTTCTAAGCTACATCATAGGCATCGGAATCATGTCAATTCATGCTTCTAACCTATAGATATCTTTGAAACAACACAGCCCTAAATTTTGCTCAAACCTAAATCAAGTTTAAACGCGATCTAAACCTAACCGAACACACCATCATACTTATAATTTATCCCTAGTCATTATTAACTAGTTTAATTATATTAATTTATAGATTTTATAAAACCCTAATTATCCATCTTAATAATTGTTACATGAATTAATGATTGAAACTAAACAAAGAAGATGATTTGTACCTTAAACCCTTGATTCTTGAACACAAAAATCCCTAACTTGAAAAATATTTTTTCTTCTCTCTTGCTCTTGAATATTCAGCCGATCCAAGTTATATGGGGAATTAAAAAGTGTTTTAAGGATAATAAGGTTTAGTATTTATCGGATTAGAGTCCAAGTTAGAATTAATTTTGTTTCCTTTTCCCCCTAATCCCTTAACCGGCTGAACCCTTATCCTTTCCTTTTTTTATTTAATTATTAATTACTTAATTACTTGCATTACCTTATGTTTTAAAAAAACCTAAGCTTATTTGAGAATACCTTTTTGCGTAAACGCAATTTACTAGACTTTTAAAATAAATAATAACTTTTCATTTTCAACCAAAATTTCCAAAAATAGAAATTTTATATTTTCCTTAGCCTAACTTCTAGAATCTAATCTTATCTTAAATCACTAACACAAAAATACATATACGTAATAATTACTTACATAATTAACATGAAATCGCTTAAATCACCAAAACCATTTCCTTGTTACCAAAAGTGAACGAAATGAACTCCTTAAAATTTAACACAAATCCAATCCCAATGAGACGATCACGCTCAATGGATTGATTACCAAATCTCACATATCCCACATAATCACATATAATCACATAAATCATACATTGCAACAGATACATAAGTCAACACTAACGGTTTGACTAACCTGCTCAAGTCATGGTTGTCACAATATCCCCTCCTTTAGGAAATCTTGTCCCGAGATTTAACCAAAAGGTTCAACTCTAACATAACCAAACAATTAACCGAGGATGCTTATCTTTCAAGTAGTCCTCCCATATCCATATTAACTCAAAGTTACACTTTGAATTCCAATTAACCTTCACAAGATATCTTACTGCTAACAACTTTGCCTGCCCATAAAAGGGTACGCATAGCAGCATAACCACTCCAAACGAAAAGAAACATCCAATTACCTGAACCTCGCCCGTCATCGTGGAAACTCGTCAAAAACCTTAAGTTGTGTAACAACGTCATTTATAACCCGGCCTCGCAACTCATCAAACAAGAACTGTTTTGAAACTAAATTATAATATGTTACAAAGCTCAATGTTTTTAAAAAATCGGCTCAACTTCAAGTTGATTCATAAAATGACTTTAACCAAAATCACACAAACACATCTAAGGCATACTAAGGTCTACAAGAAACCTTAAGTACCTAACTTCAACTAAAACTCCCAATGACCCCTTGCTCAACGAACAAGTGTGGATACTCAGTTTACCTGAAGTCTTAAATACCTCGCTTATAGCCAAAACCGGACCTTAACTATCACCATCCTGCTACATTTTAACCTCATAACTTCACATTCACTATTCTCAATAGGTTCCTTAACAAAACGAAGAGTTTTGTCAACCTCGATCTCATCCAATGATACATGTAGACTAGCATCCGCCAATCACTACTTCAAATTTAACACGTGAAACGTGACATGTACACCACTCAATTCCTCAGGAAATCTTAACTGATAAACTACAGGACCAATCCTTTCAAGGAACTCAAATGGCCCTACACACCTTGGTGCTAACTTACCTTTCCTTCCAAAACGAACTACGCCCTTCCATAGCGTCACCTTTAACAATACACGATTTCTAACCTCAAACTCTAACGGTTTGCGACTATTATCAACATAACTATTTTGACGATCTTTGGCTTCTTTAACCTTTCCTTAACCATGACTACCTTTGTCATCTCTTGCTCCAACTCAAGTCCAATCATCTTACTTTCTCCAATCTCAGCCTATAAAACAGGCGGCCTACCTCCTCTTTTATACAATACCTCTAATGAAAACACATCGAATACTCAAATGATAACTATCTTTGTAGGAAAACTCACCTCACGAAAAGTGAGTATCCTAATTACCACCAATTTCTCAAACAAGCTCTAAACACATTTTCCAATGTCCAAAAAGTACGCTCACTCTAACCATCATTCGATGGATGGTAGGCAGTACTCGTATCTACTTGTAGTACCTAAAACAGACTTCTACATCCCATTCCCCAAAACCAGCAATATACTACCTCTATCTATAACATCAATAACACGACATGTGCACTCCATGTCTTGCAACTGCCTCCTCTACATACAACCTTACCAACTACTCCATCTTATATTCTTTTTGTTATTGCTAAAAAATGGGATAACTTAGTCAGTCTATCGACTATCACCCAAATCGTGTCGCATCCACTACTCGATCTTGATAACTTATATTTATTATCCAAAGTTAATATTTCCTTTTCCCACTTCCAACCGGGTATCTTAGGTGGTAGTAACAAACCTGAAGACCTTTGAGGCTTATTTTCTACTTCCAACCGCGCTTAATACTTACTAACACCACCATCTTTTTTCTCCATTTGTTAGTCTAAGCCATGCAACATCTCTGTTGACGCGTTCTCTGCTTTGGACGTCTCAACCTATACCACTAACATATTCTCTCTAATCTCAGCTTGGATCATCATACATTTATCTTAAACTCGTCTTGGCTTCACTCCTCCTTTCCTGCTCCATGCATCAACAACTACGTTCGCCCTTTACCAGATGGTACTTGGCCTCACAATAACAACCTCTAAATAACTTCATCCATCGTCTCTGCCTCAGGTTCAATCCTTCTGATTGAAAATATATTGGAGGCTTTTATGATTCGTATACTCTTCATCTCGTACACATAATGCCCCTATCATTTAGGGTAAAAATATCATGCCTAAGTCCATTACGTGTGTCGTGTTGTTCTTCACATGAATCTCTAGTTGTCGCGTCGTATAAGCAATCACCTTCTCTCTTCGTCTAAGTAAGCATCCTAACCCTTGCTCCACGCATCACTACAAAATTGTCTGATCCTTTCGGTAATGCCAAGATCGGCTCATTACCCATATTATTCCTACAACTGCAAAAAGCTTCCTCTCCTTCACCTTCAACCTGTGTTGATTCTTCACATGACACTTCCCTTCTTCAGCACTCTAAATTTTCATCTTCAAAAGCGACACGTACTCCGCCTTTGACTTCGTAGAGACCTAAATGGCGTCGATTAAAACACATGATGACAATTTGACTAAAATACGACTAGCACACCCATTCAAAACGTCATGAAGAAAATCGTTGGTGGGCACAGGTCAACCCAAAAAGGCATAGTCGTAAACTTTAGCGTGTCCATTACATGTTCCAAAAACAGTCTTAGCTACGTCATCCTCGTGCACCCTCAATTGGTGACAACCCAAACGTATTTTCTATCTCACTCTTCTCGAGACAATCTATGTATATCCTAAACGACCCATCCTACGTATTGACAAACAATACATGTGCTTCCTGGTAGCGAATAACTAGGTCGATAAAAACCTTTACCGTGCAGCTCTTGTAATTATTCCAACAACTCTTTCATCTCCGTAGGCGTTAAACGATACGGGCTTTCTCCATCGGTGTCACTCCTCTTACTAACTCTATACGAAATTCTACTTCACGCCGAGAGGTAAACCTATTAAATCCTTAGAATACACTTTGGGGAACTCACATACTACATGTATATCACATAATTTCGACTCATCTACTTTGGTACTCCTAATGAACCTTTGCATATCACATTATTCATATCCTACCCCCCCCATGAACCTCAAGCACCTTTAAATTCATCAAAGGCATTTCTCCTCATGGCATACTTTCTTAGCCTTATATTTCTCAACCAGTTCTCTCATATGACTACATCAACACTCCCATAAGTAACAGATACTAGATCAAAAGTGAAACGAGAACTCTCTAATTCTAACATGGAATCGTGAATAATTCCATTCGTTTCACTACCATCAATCACATAGACATAACTCAGAAGATATGAACTGGCATCCATTCTAGAACCACGCTACAAACAAATACCAACCTTCACATGTACCAATTGGTACGGATCTAAAAAAATCACACGAACTCAAAAAGAAGAAACAACCGAATGTAGAAATCGTCAAGAAGAACGAACTACAGCCATAACAAACGCATCAACGACGCTAGAAATACCCAATGAATAATGCCACGTACCACGACCCATAAAAGTATAAGAACCTTATACCAGAACCGATTTTTTTACTCAAGAAAATTTTCTCTCACAACCTTATATCAGTCATTTTAAAACAATAGAATCACCTTAGTTAATAATGAAATAAATTTTAAGTAAAAATAAAATAAACTTAAATGAAATTTCTTAAACTACTTATAAGTATGGTCTTTATCAAAAGATGGTTATAAAAGAAATGTGTTGCATCTTATTTGTATAATTCATTTTAAATGAAGTTTTCAACACTTAAACAATATTACATCGACTATAGCAAAAATTACTTCAAAAAGAAATTTATGACTCGAATAAAAAGACATCATGATAGTAACAGAGACTCCAGAATACCTTAAAGACTCCAGTAATAAAATATTAATTTACTTGAAAACGAACACGACAATGACTATTACAAATCAAATAAACCATAAGGACTCATCCCTACCAATGGTCATAGAGCAGAACCAAAGAGTATCGTTACCCTTGACAAAAGAAGCAAATCAAAACGCCAAACTGAGAACATAGAACACCAGTTCTATGATAAAAATCAGAGACACCAACACGAGCGTTGGATATCTCAATGAACTACGAGCTATCAAACCAACTTGATAATTGGGACGACAATACCAATAGGTATCTGAGGTATCCGCTACGATAGATGATAAGGAATCCTACCATCTACCCCAGTATCTAATCTTACATCCTTACGTAATACATACAAGCAACAATGATTAATGCAATCATGGTCACAAGTCCACGTGTGTGATGCCATTATAATTATGTGGTCCCTTATAGTTATAATTGCCTCTTTTCCACATGTATACTTACTTCCAAAACTAGACATCTCAATGATAACACATATATACCCATATAGCACATAATATACAACCTAAATATAACTCAAGCATGAAGATCCATCTAACTAAGCATAAGAAATCCCAAACAACCAAGAGAAAACAAAAGTCACATGGTGACCAAAATATGAAAGAAATCCTCAATTATAGCAACGCATCGAGGTAGAAGGCGAATTAAACTTATGTTGGGCCTCGCTTGGGTTTGAATTTGCTTTCGCAAGAATCACCCGACTCCGCGAGTCCAGTGGGGTAAACAATCTCCTAACGATATCTTTTAGGGATAGGGGAAGACATGACTAAAATAATAAAGGAAAGTACACATTACATTAGGTACCACTAACAAAATATAAAGTATATATTATATTACATAATAGCAACCAAAATAAGGAAATTTTCAAAACTTTAGATAGTGAGAAAATATAGTATATACGTACACAAACACTTAAACCCTAAAATGCAACTACATGAAGGACTCCTAGGTTATAGTCTAGGCCAAAACACCTACTTCTCTATAACCAAAGGCTCTGATACCAATCCTTCACACCCCGCCAAGGCGAAAACACGAGGCGTAATGAGAAAGGATACCATCACAAAATAATGGCTTCTATATAGAGAATTCTACATGCAATAAATAAGCAAAACATAGACACAAAGTGTCATAACAATACCCATAAAACTAACCAAACCCAAAAGGCGTCTTTATTGATGAAACAAAAGTTCTCGCCAATAGAAAGACATGCAACAATTATCCATAATTCAAACAATGCAATATTCAAGACATAAAAACAATAAACTCCATGACATCCTATGGTCTCTTTCTAGCCACTTCTCTCTATCTTATTCCCATGATGCTCACCTAAAAATGATGCTTAAATGTCAACATAATGTTGGTGAGAGTCATAGGTTTAAGACACATATAAAACTTCCATACAATTGCTGCGATTACTAAAACAATTCATAACCATCATACGTGCCCGCAGTCTACGTATACATCACATCACTCACAAAAGGGTCATGGGTAGCTCACTACCCTCCGATCGGAACACAAAGTCAGTAGGTATTATTTTAACCCTTCAGTTGGATTTAATTGAGGAGTAAACACAACTCTCTAACCAAACTCACATACCTCCAAACAACTCCAATTGATCACAAAGCCATAGTGCGTATCACATAAATGACTCCAATTGATCACAAAGCCATGAAGCGTACCACATAACATATAAACACATAATCATAGAAACTAAAACATTTAAACTCATAGCATCATTTTCACCCCAAGAAAACATAAGAAAAAGGGGCTATGAAACTCACTTGATGCTTTGCAGCTTCCACAAACACTAGCATAAATCTAAACAACAAAACAACACGTGTTACACGCAACTAAGCCAAAAGCTTAAGCACATGTAACAATCATATGATAGATTTCTAAGGTGTCTATTTACCCTTGCGGGTTACCCCGACACCATGCCCAAAATTTACCAATTCGTTTATACCCTTTTTAAGTGTTCAACAATTTACCCAAAAATGCAGAATTTTAGTGTCACTTTACCATTTTCTAAACTACACCTACTAACCTTTATAAATTTTACCAAAAATCAAAAGTTCATTATCATGAGTTTACTATCTCCATGATTTTTCCACTAATTTATTCCCCCTCTTAAGTTCCCCAAATAAAATCAAACTTTTAACTACTCAGTTTTGGATCTGAACTAACACTAAAAAGTTTGGACCTAAAAACCATACTTAGACTCCAAATCAGAAGCTCTATTTTGGGGGATTTTTAATAGACACATAGAACTAAACTCATGTAGGTTTTCTAATCCTAATTCAAATTTTAAGTGGGGGTTTTACACCTCGTAATCGGACCTAAATTTGACCCAAATTTACTGCTTTTATAATTTTTCTTGTAACCAACATTTGAATTACTTCCCGACCTTAAAAACCTTCGAGGCTAAATGTTCTAGAAACTAGACTTTCTGAGCTACATCATAGGTACCGGAATTATGTCAATTCATGCTTCTATCCTCTAGATATCTTTGAAACAACACAGCCTTAAATTCTGCTCAAACCTAAATCAAGTTCTAACGCGATCTAAACCTAACCGAACACACCATCATACTTATAATTCATCCCTAATCATTATTAACTAGTTTAATTATATTAATTTATAGATTTTATAAAAACCTAATTATCCATCTTAATAATTGTTACATGAATTAATGATTAAAACTAAACAAAGAAGATGATTTGTACCTTAAACCCTTGATTCTTGAACACAAAAATCTCTAACTTGAAAAATAATTTTTCTTCTCTCTTGTTCTTGAATATTCAGCCGATCCAAGTTATAGGGGGAATTGAAAAGTGTTTTAAGGATAATAAGGTTTAGTATTTATAGGATTAGAGTCCAAGTTAGAATCAAACTTGTTTCCTTTTCCCCTCCTAATCTCTTAACCGGCCGAACCCTTATCTTTTCTTTTTTCCATATATATTTTATTATTATTTTTATTATTAATTCCATAATTACTTTCATTACCTTAAGTTTTTATAAAAACCTAAGCTAATTTGATTTAACCTTTTTACGTAAACGCTACTTACTAAACTTTCTAAAAATAACTTTTCATTTCACATTTCACTTTCTATTTTTAGAAAGTTTACTACAAACTTCCATATTTTACAAAACTCATTCACCTCCCAAATGTCATACTTCCCACATTAATCCAACGCTTAGACATCCACATAGTAACAAAGCAACGCACCCAAAATGCCACACATTTCCATTATCACTAATGTGATCAAAAATGGAAATTTTCAACTAATACCTCAAATCCATCATCATTGGGATGAATACACACCTCAAAATGATTAACAAGCACACAAATAAATCCACATAGATCACACATAAAGCACATATGAACACTTAGCCAAACCTAATAGAATGACTAACCTGCTCAAATCACTGGTGTCACAGTATCCCCTCCTTTAGGAAATCTCGTCCTCGAGATTAACCTACTGTGCCGATCCCAACAGCAAAAGATCTACAAACAACTAAGGATACTTAGACTTCATATAATCCTCGCGCTCCCAAGTGAACTCAGGACCACGCTTAGAATTCCAACGAACTTTCACAAGCAAAATCCTACTACACTTTAAACTTTTAACTTCACGGATCATTATCTCTACAGGTTCCTCAACAAAATGAAGAGTTTTGTCAACCTTAATCTTGTCCAATGGCACATGCGACTAGCATCCGCCAAACACTTCTTTAGATTTGACACATGAAAGGTGTCATGCACGCTATTCAACTCCTTAGGTAACCTCAACCTATAAAGCTACAAGGTTGATCGTTGTCTATATATATATAGTATATAATATAATATATATATATAATATATATATATATATTATATATATATATAGTATATAGATAAAAATAATTAATATATATATATATATATAATATAGGTGAATCAGCAGTAAACCAACTCACGAATAAAATATAATTCCGGAAGTAATGATTTCGAAGGTAACCCCTTCTAGTCGTTTCCCGGGTTGTTTTTTGTTCCTAACGAGGCGTGAATTGAACTTCGAGTTCACGTTTGTAATCGGGATTTTGAATGGATTTAATATTTTCAATAGTGGTTCTAATTTACTACAAATATAAATGCAAGAAACAAGCAAAGAAAGCAACAAGTAAAGCAAACACAAATTAAACAAGAAAACGTTAACGTGATTCTAGAAACGCACCCTAAAAACCTAAAACTTCAAATTTTAACCCTAGGAAAGCAAACTTGATTTTTAATAGACCTAAATAATAAAAGAAAATTTTAAAAAATATATTTTTTTTACTTTTATTTAATTTATTACGAATTAAAAACACTTTTAATCTAAATTAAATATTAAAAATATTAAACTAATTTATAAAAATCTAAAAAATTCAGGAAAAGTACTTTGAATAATGAGGAATCTAAAAAAATAAGAACTGGAAAAGAAGCTAAACGAATAAGCTATAAATAAGCTAATATAAGTTGATACCTTAAATGGCCAACACCCCTTATATATTAAAACTTTGCAAAGAATGAATGGAAAAGACCCAAGGGCATGTTGGTAGTGGGAGGTGATTAAAAACGGGTTGAGGTTGGTTGAGGTCAAGTGTTCGAGCCTTGCTCACCCTTGACTTCCCTATTTTTTTTTGAAATTTGCTTTTTGAAAAAGCTTTATACAACTAAAATAAGTACTTTTTGTAAAACCACTTTTTATGAAAAGCTCAAATAAGCCAGAAATGAGCTTATTCAAGTGACATAATGACTAAAGAGGCTTATAAGCTTTTTGCTCAACTAATTTTAAGAACAAGCTTTAAAAAGCTAAACCTAAAGACAAATAAGCTACAATTACTTTAAATCTAACCTAATAAGCAAGAGCAAACACAATTTAAGAACCTAAAATAAGCTGGAAAGAGTGACAGAATGGATTAAGGACTTAAAACCTTTTATACTAAACTTAAATAGCTTATAAGCTTGAATAAGCTCAACCTTGGATCAAATAAGCTTACAAGGGCTTAAACTAACCTAATAAGCAAAACTAAACAACACTTAAGCAAATTCAATAAGCAATAAGCTCAGAACTCAAATAAGCTTTTTGGAATCTAAGTTTTTGAACCAAAACAAACCTAAAGGGCATTTAAGCTTTTTTTATAAGGAACAAACGCTAAAAGCTACTGGGTAAGAAGCTACATAGGCTAAAATCTATGTTTTATGGTTTTTTTAAGGATTTTGAAAAACAATAGTAAACTGTAAAGCCTAAATAAAAAGCTGGTAAATAAGCTCTAAAACACAAAATAAGTACAAACAGATAAACATAAGGTCCTAATAAGCTTGTGCAACCAAAATGAGATCCTTAAACATCTTTTAACTAACTCAGATTAGAGCTCTAAAAGTGAATTTTTAAACTTTAAAACTTGAAATAACACTTTGACAGATTTTAACTAAAAACTCAAATGACAAAGGCAGGATTTTTTACACCATGTTTTTATCCTATTTAAAGACTCTAACAATCTTAAAACAAGTCCAAATACCATTAGACTTAGATTTAAACTTATAACCTAAATTATAAGACTTAAGGATCTCAGATTCAAGACTCATATACTTAAAACCTTAAAAATGAGTTTTAGACCTTTAAATCTAATAAAAGCTCTTTATAAATCCTTTTAAAAGCTATTTAAATCTGGCTTAAGTCCCAAAATAAGGTCAAGCAGTATTAACCCTAGTTAATACTGTTGTCCTAAACACCCCTAAAGTTAAACAACATTTAAGCTTGAATAAGGCTGATTTTAGGCTCAAAGTTAAAATACAAGATTATGACTAAGTTAATTAAGGGCTAATAAGCAAGTTTTAACCTCAAATAAGCACTTAATGATAAGCAAACTCAATTGGTTGTTTTAGACTTTTTGAGACAAATTTAGTGCAAACACAATTAAATAACTTTAAAACTATAACATAAGCATAAAGAACATTCATTAAGACAAATTAAGCAGAAATAAGCAATAACTAGAAAGAAATAAGCACTTGAATAAGCTGAACAGTAAATAAGCTATAAGGTGAAAAAGTGAAAACTTACAAGTTCCTTTGTTCTAAACAAGGGCTAAAAAGCTTTTAAGGGCTTATTTGCTTAAGTTGTTAAACCCAATAAGCACATCCTTTACTGGCTTATCATCCAATAAATACTCATAGGACAGTAATGAAGCTTAAACCAAAACTTTACTTTTTATTTAATAGAATTTGAGGGTACAATGCTTAAAACTTTAGGAATGCTTATAATAAGCTTAAGAACAAGGAATGAAAAAAACAATGCTGGAAAAGAAAATAAGACAATACTAAACTAATCCTAAATCTAGATGTCTTAATGTGTGATTTCGTCTTGCTTTTATAGGGAGAGTCTTGTGCTTCTTTGTGAGGAAAGACAACCAATTCCTTCAATCCTTCAATATCATTCCATATTTGTTTATGGAAAGCTTCAATCACCATTCACTAGTACAAATCTTAGATTTTGTCACACATGCTCTTTTTTGAACGGCCACACAGTCAGATATTTATGTGACTAAATGTACCAGGATAAAATAAACAGCCACACTTCAACTCATTTTGTGTGACCATTTTTGAATTTTATTGTCACACATTTGAATATTTATGTGACTAGAGGTAACTGGTAATTTTTTGTTGATTATTTAGTCACTTATAATTTGGGACGTGTGACAGATACAAATAAGTTTGAAACATTAGTCACACTATATATATACATATGTGACAAATATATGTCACACAATTGAATAGTGTGACCAAAATCCATATATGGTCATATGAAGTAATTGTGTATGTGGCTAAATCATATAGTCAAGTTTGTCACACATTATTTAAAAGTGACTGCTATTTTTTACTGAATATTTAGCCACATATGAATTTGAAATGCGTGACAACTGAAAGGTAAGTTTGAAGCATTAGTCACGATATACATTTAAAAGTGACAAATATATGTCACACAGTTGAACAGTGTGACCAAATGTCATATAAATGGTCACACTAAACCATAAGACATACCTGATTAAAGTTAACCAAAATTCAAGATTTTTATATAGGTCACATTGAGTGTTTGTGTGACTAAATTCAAGATGTTATATATGGTCACATGAAATAATTGTTTATGTGGCTAAATCATAGAGTCAAGTTTTGTCACACATTTAACCTTTTTATACAAAACCCCTTTTTTACTATTTTTAACTAAAAAATTTCTAACACCTTAAAATATTTCGATTCCCCGCTTTATCTTTTTAGTATCCCGCCTACACTTTTTTTACTCAAAATCAAATCCTCCCTCTACTCTTTCACTGCCTTTCTAATCTCGATCCACCACAAATTCGCTACCTATAACCATCAGAATCCTCTGTTGCTCTCCCACGATATCCACATGTTATCCGCTATTACACATATTAATTACTGGAAATGAAACCACCCATCCATCTTGTGTAATTTTTTAATTAGTTTGAAGAATTATAATTTGTATAAATAATCTAAATGTTATGTTGTGCGCAGGGAACTAACATTTGGATTCAGGTAAATTAACCTTCATTTAGATATATTGACTTTTGGTGTCCTGATGTTTGACTTAAGGGGCTGATTTGACTTCATGGTTTCAACTGAACACATTGCGAGTTTGTTCATTCTCTTTATATGTTAATTCTCCCTTGAGTAATGATCGGCTAGTATTAAAGGTGAAAGAAGGTATGCCTTATATTTATGTTCTGGTAGTTGAGTGTGTTTTGGGTGCGAAGCATTTAGTAGCGGTGGCCATTTTGTTTGTTAATGCCTCATTTAAGCAGCAAAGTTGCTGTATTTTATTTTTTTGGAGCATTTAGGAGCATTGAGCATTTAGGAGTACATCTACGTTACGTGACGTTTTTATATAAAAAAAACTACCACCGGTTACATCTAACTGCTACTCTTAGCGCTACTTTTGCCAAACACATCCTTACCGTTTACGTTGTAACTTTGTCAGTAGTAGATGTTTGTTTTATATAAGCGTTTGATAACATATATTTGTATATGTATTTATATAGAGTATATGTTTGGTATAGAGCTTTTAAGAGCGTTTAGCTTTTACTACAGTTTTGCCTAACATACCTATATTTTATAATGACGTAAAAGCTAAACGCTTTTTTAAAAGCCGTCATTGCAATACAAGCATTAACTTATAAATGCTCTTAAACACTCCAAAAAGCTCGTCGCCAGACACAATTAGAGCTTTATCTAATGTCATAGTGCAAAAATAATATAACAGGTTGTATACTGTCATTTCTGAGTTTGATTTTGAAATCTTATTTCGAATTTTATTTCCCTTCCTTGATTAAGGGATAAGGCTGTAAGGGATCCCGTATCAGATTAGGTAAACATTCTGGACCAGAGGTTGTTAGCGTTATTGAAAATGCTGTGCCTACAAAACATATATATGAATTTCGTCGTAGTGCAAACCACCTATAATTAACACATTATGTTCGGTTTTAATGTAAGCTAGTAACTAGTACTAAGCAAACAATTACTTGATGACAATTTTAGTTTTGTGACACTTGTTCTATGTCCAAAACCTTCTTGGGTTCAGGCAAAGAATCAAGATTTATTGTTAATCTAGGAAACTAACTTGAGACTGTAAGAGCCTTTTACAAGTTTATTTTAGTTCACTGTTTATATAAAAAAATAACTATACTTTGGATAAGTTTAGTAAACACCAATGTGAAGATATCAATGACGTTGGATTTAATATTTGTGACATCGATGATGAAATCCTGATTAATCATTAGACGAATATCTATATAAGTAATATCTATCAGTTACTGAGGTAACAGCTAGAAAACATAGATCCTAGCAAACAGATAGCCATCATTGAGCATTATCTTTATATTTTAGGTCACTTAGAAAACATAGATCCTAGCAAACAGATAGCCATCATTGAGCATTATCTTTATATTTTAGGTCACTTAGAAAGCATAGATCCTAGCATATACATTTCATCAAAGTATGTATCCATAACTATATATAGGCTGATGCGGAACTCTTCTACACCAGGAGCCTATGGTGTTTCCTCATGTTATGTTAATTATTGATCTCAATCAGATTGTCATCTTCTGCCTTGGAGATGTTGGTTCCTGGTCATGCAGTTGGTAATGTGATGGGTAGAGGTCGAGCAAATGTGGATAACATCCATAAAATGAATATCTTACATTTCTTTATGGTGTATGCTTTTGTTTTATAAGACGTAGAGTTAAATATTTTATCTAAAGTTCTCATTTGGGTTTTGTTTTATTAACAGATATCAGAAGCTTCTGTAGAGATATCTGATAACAAATCATCCTGTGGTGATCGTGTAGCTGTTATTTCAGGGAAACCTGAACAAAAGCGTACAGCTGAAAGCTTGATTCAGACTTTCATAATGGCCACCTAATGAAGGTGAATGGTTTACACTCGTGAATGGTTTCAATTATTATCTGAGTTTTATATGATTCATATGTATAATCTAATGGAATTCATAACTTTTATACAGTATGATCAAGATTATTTTCCTGGTAAGAGGAAAAGAGGCAAAGATTATAAAGAAGGAATGGTAAGATGGCTATCCATTTTAATTAGTATAATGCAACAGTAATCTAGCTTTTTGTATAAAAGTATTTTGGAAGTTTTATGTATTGGAAATACTAAAATTAGCTAACAGGGGAATGTGGTAAGCCAGTTTACACAGTTACTATTTATAATTTTAAGAAAATGAACTAAAAGTTGGTTGCTGATCAACCCAGAGCACCAAAGGGCCTTTGGCCTAGCGGTACCCATGTGGAAGTTATGTGCCCGGTTGTCGGTTCAAGTCTTGCGATGTGGTTGTGTAGGATTCTCTATGATATAGGGGTGCGTGTGTGTGCGAGCTTGCCTTTCAAAAAAGAACCAACCCAGAACGATCCACCCCGTTTCAACCTACACTGATAATGAATCGTTTTGACCCATTATTCAGTCTGCTGCATGGTTTTTATCTTTCTGTTGTAAAGATTAACTACATTTAAGCAAATAAAAGCATAACCTTGATCCCAATTAGTACAAATTCTAACCTATTAAACTTGTACCTACAGCTTTCCATGCACAATAAACTTAAATATTTTCACGTTTTCTTTTTTAGGTACCAACTTCTGGCATGTGTTTTTGAACAAAGGCTTCTAGAACCCTTGTTACACCAACACAAGCTGGCGCTGAGTGCAGCCTGCTTTCTTGTTAGGACAGGAAACACATACTTGGGGTCATTATTGTAAGTGTCCTTGACTTTTTCTTCTGACAGTTTCATTTTCTGCTTTTATAAAGTTAAGAGGTACTGAGGTGGTATGCATATAAAACACATTGGGTGACTTTCTACTCATTTGATCCATTTGTGTTAGCTATACTTGACCTATTTGTGTTAAGCACACTCTGAGTTTTACTGTTTTTGTGATTGTGTGATTGGTGCAGACATTGAAGGGACTCAAGCGAAAGGATGTTCAGCTACTTAGGAAATTCGGAATTCAGTTTAAGGGGGGCTTCAAAAATGCATCCAATGCTAACAGGCCCAAGGTATATTTTCTTTTAATAACAAGTTTTTTATATTTTCAAATCTTTATCTCAAATCAAGTTTTTATTTAATTGTGCTACATCATAATTTTTTCTTGAATCATATTGATGGAGACATGCAGTACTTTGTGGATACCCATGACTATCAGTGACCATTCAGGATCGTTTATGACAACGCCTTTTTAGAGCTTTATGTTATGCCAAAGAGAGAATGTTGTCGGGAACATAAATAAGCTTCTTGGTGATGAATTTGTTTTCTGTCACACCCACTGCATGCATCAAAAAATTCATCAAAATCATCTCGTTAATCTTATTGCTGATCTTCTAAACCATTTGTATGTGTCCCCCTGATTTATTAAATATTTATTAAAAGTACATTAAGTTATGCGAACTGTTTTTTTAATATTTTTGTTTAACCTCTTAATTTCAGGTTGAAAACGAACTATAATTGTGGGTACTAACAACTGAATGATGTCAATATTTTTCAGTACATGCATCGATGTGTAGTATGAATACGAACTGGTGATAATGAAATAGACTAGAACTGATGCATGTTTGTATTAATCATCTTTTCTAGTCTTGCTTACTTCAATAGTGAATATGCAGAACCAACAGGGAAGTAAATAATTTTTCATTTAATTTCTTGCAGAGTAAGAGTTCAGTTGGTGAAGCTTCAACAGCAGCTGCTGCCCCAAAGGTAATGATTTGTGAAAATTATTCTATGTACCTTTTTTTAGGATAGGTTTAAATAACTAATAGGCGAAAATGTATGTAGCTGCTTGTCAAACGTATTGGTATTACACGAGTATAGTCCCTACTGTTTTGGGAACAAGAATGATTGTGCTGCAAGGTAATACTTTATGTTGCTAATGCAAGACTTAATGCTGCCAGTAGTAATCTCGTATGTTAATGCTGCTATTGATACTACTGGTATTGGGTTTACAAAAAGAAGTTAGTGCTGTCAAGTATATATCTGTGTTGTCAAAGTGTTATATAAATACTATACTCATCTAGTAACTTTAACACTTGCATTAGAACATGAATTCATTTAGGTCCTAGTTGCATTTTTACCTTGACTGCTTGCACATTAGGTTTAGGTCCTGGTTGCATTTTCACCTTGACTGCAATTCCATGGGAAGTGTGGCTCATAAGTGAGCGCTCGCATTGCTGCGAGAGGCATGGGGTATCGATTCCTGCATTCCTTTATTTTTCATTGAGAGACAAAATATAACATAAACGCCACACAAACATAAAATTCTTGTGGGCATTGGATGAACAATAGTCACAAAAAATGCACATTTACTTGACCTTAAAAAGCATACAGTCACACTTATTAACACAATTGGCCACGTTATGCTTAATTTGTATGTGAACTAATCCTAAAAAAACATGTTTTGTGTGACTAAATATTACAAAACGCCACACAAACATAAAATTCATGTGGCCATTGGATGAACAATAGTCACACAAAATACACATTTACTTGACTTTAAAATCATATGGTCACACTTATTAACACTTTTGGCCACTTTTGGTTAACTTGTATGTGACTAAATAAAAAAAACATGCTTTGTGTGACTAAATATTACAAAACACCACACAAACTTAAAATTCATGTGACCATTAATTGAACAATAGTCACACAAAATACACATTCACTTGACTTTAATCAATATATGGTCACACTTATTAACACTTTTGCCACTTTTGGTTAACTTGTATGTGACTAAATCCCAAAATAACCATGCTTTGTGTGACTAAATATTACAAAAGGCCACACAAACATACAATTCATGTGACAATTGGATGAACAATAGTCGCATAAAATACACATTTACTTGATTTTAAAAAGCATATGGTCACACTTATTAAGACTTTTGGCCACTTTTTTTTAAATTGTATGTGGCTAACTCCAAAAAAACAACACCCGTTGTGTGACTAAATCATCACAAACGTCACATTATTATATATTCATGTGGCCACAGGACATGAAATAGTCACACAAAATACACATTTAGTTGAATAAATCATCTCAAATGTCACATATATTATATATTAATTGGTGCCAAAAGGACGAATAATATTCCACTCAAAAACCAATTCGTGTTACTATAAAGTGTTATCGGACACTAATAACTATTAATCCCAACAAAACTTGTGCTTAATTTGTCACACAAATTCGGGTTTTGGTCACTCGTTTCAATGAAAAAGGCCAAAACTCAACAATGTCCACTGTAGGAGACCACGTTGCGCGAACTTTAGTGACAAACACAACAAAAAATGTGTGTGACTAAATGCATATTGTCACACAGCTTGTGGATTTCAATGCTCCCAAATACTCTTCTCTAACTAAAGAGGTTCCCCAAGGCAAAAAGCCTAGAGCTAGAAGTGGACTCAGAAGAAAACAATCTTCAAAACACACATCTGAGTCCACTACTGAGGCATCCAAATCCCAATCTGTCCATTCAAACAAGGAAATTAAGTCCAGTTCGGCCATGGACACAAGCTCAAGCCATCCTTCACCTCCCACACCAATGGTTGGTGAAATGCATAAAGAGGTATAGCAAATAGCCCGTGGCCCAATATCTTTAGGGGACACCAGTGAAGATGGAGCCCACCCTCAGCTCAGTAGTGCTATGTCTGCATTTCCTATAATTGAACTTGCTTGATCAACTTCTTTCATTTTGCACTCTGAGTCTGCATCATGACATAATGCTTTAGCAGATTTCACAGCTAAAGCTGATCCTGGAATATTTGCTCCTAAGGATTCCATACCTTAATAATAGGGTATGGATGAAGGAACCAAAAAATACTCATTTACTCACATACTTGCAGGATCTAATCCAAGTGTTCTTGTAGTTAAAACCAAATCTACTGGAGATGGGTTAAAAACTGCCCACACTACTTCAAGTGCAAATGAGGAATCAGGAGCTGATGATATCTCACAAAAAGTGAAGCTGGAGGATTTAGCAGATATCTTGAAAGATACAATATCTGCCTTCTTCACTTATGACTCCCTAATAAATGAGCCAAACATTATCTCAGATGTGAGTGAAGAAGAAGAGAATGCTAAAAATGATAAAGACAATGAAGATACTTTAGTCCCTCCTCCATCTCCAAAATCAGCTTTAATTTAAGAGTTAATGGCTCAGGTCCACTTACTTCAGTCTCAGAAGGAAGAGCTGAAGCAAGCAAAAGTTAAAGCTAAAGCTAAAGTGGCCTCAATGAAAGCCAAGCCTTCATAACCAAATATTAACAAGCTAATTGAACTTCTGGTAAATTCCTTGAAGCCTGAACTATCTAAACTCTTAGCCTCACATGACTTTGCTAGCTGCTTGCCCACTGAACTAAAAGAGATCCCCTCAAAGATCATTGGATTATTTAGAGAAATCAAAGAGCTAAACAGCATATTAAAGACATGAAAATTGAGCTACCTGGGGATCTAAAAGAGATTCCATCAAAACCAGAGTCCTTCACTTCCACTATCTTTAGTCTCTCATCCCTTGTTGCGGAACTAAAGAACATTTAATGGGAACTTCCAGCAGAGTTTCTTGATTTACCACATCTAGTATCTTCAGTTCAGGAAAAGCTCATGACTTTGGATTCTCTTCTAGGTCTTTTGAAAAAGGTTACAAATACCTTAAACAAGTTTACCACTCTGGAGGAAAATGCATCAGGAGCCACATTCATAGGTGTTCCTTCTACAAACAAAGCAACTTCTTCACCTGCTAAGGGGGAGAAGGATGCTGATACAAACCTGAAAAATGAACTAGTTGATCTCTTAGGCATAGATATTGTCACACAGTACTACAACAAAAAGTTACCCTATGAAAGATACTGTGAGAAGATAAAGAAAAGAAGACAAAGCTCCAAGATCATCAACTATGATGTTCACACAAAAAAGGGGCCTATCTCACTGAAGGTATATAGGGAAGATGGGACAGCCGAAGTCACTAAAATATTCAAAGCCAGTGACTTACAGCTGGCTGAATGGAGAAAGGTAGTACAAGCTTGTCCTAATAGAAAAGAAAAAGGATGGAAAACCATCTATGAACTGATAAAGACAAGAATGGAATACCTTGAATAAACTAAAAAAGAGCTACATATTGACTTCAACAAATCCCTTTAAGAACAAGATCCTCTAGACGAGCTAAATGATTTAGCTAACAAGAAAAGAAAAAGAACTAGTGATTCAACAGACCATTCTAGGTTATCAAAGAAACACAAGTCATCAAGTTTAACATAGAGAAGAGGTTCAGTGAGCAACAGGAACATCAGGTGTAATAATCTTTTGTATTGACTTTATCTTTTGTCAAAGTAATATAAGGAAAGTTGGAATGAATGGTTATTAGTTTATGTTTACTTTATATCAGTTATGTAAGAAGAAGTTGTTTTGCTCACTTATAAATGATTTTAACTTGGGCTATTTATATATTTAAATAGGGGGAGATTGTTGGGTTTAGTTCCTAAGCCCTTCAGTCTTTTAGTTGATTTAAATATAAAATCCCCTAAGTTACTTAAGATGAAGTAGTTTAGTTTGAGATGCTAAAGTTCCTTCAGCATTAGCTCTTCAGGTACTTAGAAGTTTGGGAAGTATCTTCACTTCAATGTATGCAGCGGTACAGAAACTAAAAAAGGCCCTTGGTTGGAGCTTTAGTTCTGCTTGGTTGATAATTCTAAGCTGAACGTAGTCTATCTCATTAACAGAAGTTGAAACATAAGTTTCACTTCTAGAAGGTTTACAAGGAGGGAAAAAGATTGCTTTATGCCAAAAGGAATAAAGCAATCTCCATTGGAAAAGGTGCTTTTAAAGTCAGCAGAGAAGTACATTTGCTTTTCCTTAAAGATTATACCTGGTACTCTAAAGCATGTCAACATTTAATGTTATCTCAACCACCTATTATATGTGTGACACGCGTACTAGGTTAACTTGTAAACCCTAATCTCTTTGCCTATAAAAGGAAAGAGATTCTTAGAGTAAAGGTCATCTCTTCCAATTAATGAGAAAACACATCGAAGAGTTCCTTTATCTCTCAAACAAACTGACTTGTACCACTGAAAGCTGAAGCTTCAGTTTTGGTCATAAGAAGTTTATTTTCTTAAACTCTTAACATAGGTTAAAGTTTAAGTTCAAAGGAGATAACACCCTTATTGTCATTCAACCACCTTGCTATTCCACAAGCAAGGTGTGTCATAGATTCTTTATTTGATTCTAATAAAAGTCTATACGTTGAAAAGTACTTATGTGTGTTTTAAACTTGTTTTTTATATTGTTTATATATATTTGTTTAAAACTCACTTTGTTGCTATGGAATTTGATTAGTTTAAAGTTGATAAATCTTATATTATATTTCAAGGGACCAACACCTATATCAAATATTACAAAATACTAGACACGGGTTATTGGGTTATAAGATAATCCATACTCAACGTATATATGTGTGTTCTAGTAGAAATAAAATGTGCAATATTAGCCACCTAAATATTATAGCAGGCAAAAAGATCATCAGTTGGCAAACCCACATCGTAGGATCTGTAGCCGTAACAAAAACTTAGGCTAAACGTTATGCTGACCGAATGCTTTGGTCGGTCTCCCTAAATTGTGAAAGACCGACACGTCTCCTCCTACGATGAAAGAAAAAATTGCACGCGTCCCCCCCCTTAATTTCAATTATTTATGTGTTATATGTGAACGAGTAAACAGAACATATAAAGACAAAAAAATAGACGTTAGCCTATAAAATAAGAGAGTGTTTGTATAATTTAAAAAAAAATTAAACCCTCATCCATTCACTATAAAATCCTACTTTTTAAACAATTTTCTGTCAAAACACATACATTCTACAAAAAAACAACTAGTAACTACAAAAATTTTAATGGCTTGTTTGCTTTCACATACCGTCAATGAAATCAAAGCTATGATTCAAAAACAAATTGAGGAGGATAAAGTTCGTCAGCTATCGATTATGAACTTAGCTGTTGAATATGATTACGCATGCAAAGCTAAAGATGATATGTGAAAAGCATACGAGGAATGCAATGACATACCACAAGAGAAACGTGATTTGATTGTCAACTTTTTGAATGAAGAATCTGAAAAAGATTATGAAATGCATAATGCTTTGTTTCAAAAGGCGGCAAAATTAGAACAATAAATTAATAACAAATTTGTTTGGATGCATTTAAAAAAGAAATAGGAGTATTGTGTTTTAGTTTTCGTATTGTTCTTTAAATTTCGTATCGTAATTTGTAATTTGGGGTGGTGATTCGGAATTAGGTTAATCTATTGTAATTTGTAATGTTTTAATTTACATATTTTTATTTCTGTATTTTAATTTTTAGTGTTTTAATTATTTAAATTAATGTAATTTTTTTTAATTATGAATGAAATTTTAATTAAAAAAATGTTCGGTTACTTGTGCGGTCACCATTACAAGTGTTTGGTCTGTGTGTATGGTCTAGGAGAGAGAAAACCTAGTTAGCGCTGAGGTGACGGTCGTCTGTGTGGTAAACATAACACTTAGTCTTATGCATTTAAACTCTTTATCACAATACAATTTTCTTTCATCACAGTACCGCTGGTCTACCATTTATTTATGCTAAACTATGATTGTGCTTTCAAGAAATTATAGAAAAAAGTTATATTATGTATCCGGGTCTTATCGGGTTGACCCGATAAGATATATAACATAACCCTAACCCAAACCCGATAACAATATCGAGTTGTTGGGTTTGGGTTAAATGAACCTAATAAATTTTTTCAACTCGATTAAACCCGACCCGATAAGCTTTATTAAGGTTCGCATTCAGGTCAGGTAAGCCTGACCCCATTAACACCCCTAGATACAGCTTTGAGGCATAATTTTTTTGACAATTGAACTATCAACTGAATTACAAAGAGTTGATTGTTTTCAAAACATATGGAGAAGAAAACACTCAACCCAATAGTGATATCCTCTTCTCTCTCCTCTAACTAACTTCTCCCCATTTTTCCACCATTAAAAAAGCTTTAAAATCCTTCATTTCCTTATCAATTTCTGTGAAATTTTCAATTCTATACTATGCATTAGACTCAATGTTTGATCCAGCATAGTTTGTGACTATTTTTACAGATTTTGAGTGCCTAATTTGATATCCATTGATTTGTAATTCTGGCTCCAAAATTGGATTTTAAAATTTGTGATTTAGTATTACAAATATTGTATCCTAATTGATATCCTTTACTATTTAACCCTTGTTTTTTATCAATAATTGTGTTAATTTAATCCATTGAGTTTTCCTTAATTTACCTGAAACCCTAGATATGAGGCCAAAGAAAACTAGTAAGCCTACTAAAATAATTGATAATTCAGTTACCAATACTAGTAGAAATATGAATAAATAGAAAATTGAATAAAAAAAAGTAAGAATGTTTGTGATAGCATGAATGGAATAGTAGATTTTGATGGGGAAACTGATTTGGTATATATCAAAGGGGTAAAGGATAAGGTGGAAAATAGGAATGAAGCTACGAATTCTGAGGAGGATGTATTGAAAGCTGTTTCTGAAGGAGTAGATGAGGTAGAATGTATTGTTAAAGGAAAGGATCAAGGTTTGAATGAAACAATAATTAAAAAGGAAAAGTGTAATAGTAGTTTTGAGGTTACAGATGTAGGGGAGACCAGTAATAATAAGCATAAGGAGGATTTGAGATGTGATCATGATCTAAATATGAGCAATAAATCATATGCTGATGTTACTGAAAAGAATATCATTAACTTTAACAAAAAGTTGTTGGAAATACCTACTGAACTGGATAGTAATGGTAATGAAATTGTGGTTTTTGATGATGTGATGATTGCTAAAGGAAGTAAGAGATAGGAAAGAACTCTGTGTGGCTATTTTGTTGGATATGGCATGTCTGTTAATGAGCTCTGGTATAATCTAAGGAAAAGGTGGAGTGGACATGGTTTTAAAGATATTTTTGATTTCAGCAATGGTGTTTACTACATGAAATTTAACACTGATGAACAGTTAGATTTTATAGTAAATAATGGACCATGGATGGTGAAAGACAAACCACTAATTGTTCAAAAGTAGGACAGTAATGTGTGGTTAGACAAAACAAATCTTGATACAATCCCCTTTATGGGTCAAGATATGCAATGTTCCTCTTAAAGCATGGAAAATAAAAGGGATTAGCGCATTAGCTACCAAAGTGGGTAAGCCTTTTCTTATGGATAATGTGACTGTTCTATGTGTAGAATGGGAATTGGCAGAGTTGGTTTTGCCAGAGTACATGTAGAAGTAAATGCTAAAAACAATTACCTTTTAAGATTGAAATAGTATACAAAAATGGTTCAAATGAGGAACTTTGTAGGAAAATAGTAAAAGTTTTATATGATTAGAAACCTCCTTGTTGTGCTATTTATTGTGTCTTTGTTCATAGTACCATGCAGTATGGAAGAAATAAGGAACTTCTAAAGACTAAGGTAAGGTAACAGAATAATAATGAGGGAAAAGGAAAAGAGAAAATGATAGGGAAAAACAAAAGTGATGGAATGGTTGACAGTAAAGGATTTATTGCAGTCCAAAGGAAGAAGAATGTTGGTATTACTGAGAAAATACTTAGACCAAATTACAAACCTAATACTCAGCACACCAAATTTGTGAATCATAAAAGCAATCTGACTAGTAAACCAAGTGCCTAGTATATAGCCATGAAAAGATCTGCTAATAAATTCTTTGTTTTTGAGGTATATGATGAGAATGAGCTGAAGGAAACAAAGGACCTGAAGAAAAAGAACAAGTAGAGAAGTACATTGTTCAAAAGAAAAGCCTAACAGAAAGTAAATGAAAGAATTGAAATGTTGATATGATTGATTACTATAAGCAAAGACAAGCTCAGATGTTTAGTAAAGGAGAAGAAGAAAATTATGGAAGTAATAGTGATAGAGTAGAGATGAAAGATGTATATTTACATGATACTAGCATGGCTAAATGTATGGAGAAGGATGGTATATAAGGCATGGATAGGAATGTATTACAAGACCATTGATATGGATCTCAAAATAGGGAGTTAGAATATTAGAGGGCTGAGTACCTCTAATAAACAAAAAGAAGTAAGGAATTTTATTTCAACTAAAGCTCTAAGTATTTGTGCAGTGTTAGAGACTCATATTAAGCCTAAGAGACTGGATAAAGTTAGGAATAGTATTTTTGGAATCTGGGAATGGTGTTCAAATATGAAATTTTGTGATAAGGGGTGTAGAATCATGATTGGTTGGAATAGTGACAATGTGAGTATCAATTTGATCCATAGTGCTAAGCGATATATATTTTATGAAATTACCACCACTAAAGAAAGTAAAAGGGTGTTTTGCACCTTTGTGTATGTTGCAAATAGGGGTATTAAAAGGAGAAAACTATGGAAAGATCTACAAATTCAAAATAGAGTTGTTGGGGATAAAGCATGGATTATAATGGGTGACATGAATGTCACTTTGGTTCCCAATGAACACTCTGCAGGAGGATCAATTATGACTAGTGATATGAATGAATTTAAGGAGATTATAAATAGTATTGAAATGGAGCACATAGCAAGATCTGGTCTCTTTTTCACTTGGACAAAGAATCTGTTTAATACCAAGGCAGGAAACACTACTGATGTGCTTAAAAAGCTTGACAGAGTTATGGGGAATGAAAATTTTATAGATAAGTTCTCACAAGCTCATGCTATATTTCTTCTATACCTAATTTTTGATCATTGTCCTAGTGTTACTATCTTGCCTAATGCCATAAAAATAAATAAAAGATCTTTTAAATTTGCAAATTTAATTGCTGATAAACAGGATTTCCTGCTTACAGTTAGAAACAATTGGACTAATGAGTATGAAGGATGTTAATTGTTTAAAATAGTAAAAAAGATAAAAAGTTTGAAAGGAGGTCTTAAGAATCTCACATGGAAGGATGAGAACATCATTGATAAGGTTACATGCCTAAAGGGTAAACTGAAAGAGATTCGAATTAAGATTGAAAGTGATCCTCATGATGCTCAGCTAAGAGAAGATTAAAGTAAATGCCTGCAGGAGTATGTAGATGTTATAAAAGATGAGGAGAAGTTATTATATCAAAAGGCAAAAATAAAATGACTGAGTGTTGGTGATAGGAACAACGCTTATTTTAATAGAGTGCTTAAGAGGAGAAATCACAAAAGCAGAATTAATCATGTTAGAGACAGTAGGGGCAATCTGTTTTAAGGAGATAAAGTTGCAAATCAGTTTGTCAAACATTTCCAAGAGGCATTATTCCAAATTAATAATAACAAAGCACCTAGTCCTGATGGATTTACTTCCTATTTCTTCAAAAAGGCATGGAGCATTATTGGCAATGATGTTTGTGAAGCAATTAGGGAATTTTTAGATATAGGGAAGATGCTTAGAGAGATTACCTCTACTTTGATCTCTTTGATTCCGAAAATCAAAACACTTGATAAAATGACTAACTTTAGGCCTATTGCATGTTCTAATGTAATTTACAAGTGCATAAGCAAGGTCATTACTAACATAATGAAGCCTTTTTGGGAGAAATAGTAGGGATAAATCAAAGTGATTTTGTGCCTAACGGATATATTCAAGATAATATTCTACTTTCTCAAGAACTTTTGAAGGGTTGTGACAAAAAAGATGGTCCTAACAGAGTAGCTATGAAAATTGACATCCGAAAAGCGTATGACACAGTCAATTGGGAATTTTTGGAAGCTATTCTTAAGGGGTTTGGATTTCATGAAAAAAATGGTGTAACACCCCTTTATTTAACATGTAGCAGCGAAAGCTAATTTGGGGTATTACTTCATGAATCAACAGTCATAATCATAGAAAACAACTCAAAAGAGACATTTTGGAAAATTTAGTTATCATTTAATAATATATCAGAGTTTTACAAAAGAGGTCCCAAAGTACATTGAAAACATAAAGTTTGAATGATAACAAGTTTGGACGTCCTCAAGTTCAATGCCACTCCGTGCCATAGATTGCTCAATTACTTGAGATAAACATGCTAAAAGGGTTAACACAACGGTTGAGTGAAATTCACAAATTTGAAATGTAATAATCGAATACAAGTCATCATAAGTGGTAATAATTGCAGCGAATACAATTATCATAGAAAACAATATTATTGCCCTAAGCTCATGCAACCAAACATTAACATCCAATGTCAATTTAACGACTTGAAGGAACAACTGTCCTTAAGGAAAGGTAACTTGCCAAAGTTATCCTTTGTTCTCAAATATAGTGCGTTTGATTACCCTATGTACGGGTACACCAACGAGAGTCGTCACCCCCAATAGATCTATCCACAATATTCACGTTCACTCGCAAGTGACTAATGGTTCATGATTAAGAAATACTGGCAGTGAAAGCAAACTTAAGCAATAATATATCAGGATAGTATACAGTTGTAAAACACTTGTATTCATAGTTTATAGCATGTATCTCCCCACGGGATTTAGAAAACATGTAAAGGTGGGACTATGAACTCACCTTATCAAGGTAGTTGATTGATTTGAAATTTAATTCAAATGAGAGTAAACGGCCTCGTCGCGCAACCTGGGGGTAATATGTTAAGTCTTAATTTGAAATTTAACGGTTTTTGGTTTGATAACTTGTGAAAATATCGTATCACTATTCGGGCTATCATAATCCAGAGGTCATGTAGTAAACGTTTGAGGAGCTAGGATACTTTAAATCATAAATCCAGCAACTCGTCAAAACGTTTACTCAAATGAAACCCCTCACATGAAACTCCCTAGTAACGTGATACGTTATAGATTAAATGAT
>BQNB010070569.1:0-14069 GCA_026074375.1 Tanacetum coccineum
GTTGCTAACTATTTGTGCACACATGTCATCTTCTTGGGGCTGCACAGTAAATAGAGGGGTTCTTTGTATAATATAGGTAGATATTAACCACTACTTGATTTCCTCAGACTAAATCAATCTACGTTCTTTCAGGAAATGGTGAATTCCTTAGATGTACAGGTCTGCCAAAATCTTTCAACATTTATCGATGCAATCGAAGAAATTTTCATGCAAAGAATGCACCAATAGCATTAATAACTAGAATGTTGTTACTCTTATACTTTTAATTCCATCACTTTGATGTATTTTCTTACACTTTCCATTTCTTTAGTCATTGAAACTAGAAAGTACTTGAATCGCCATTCCGTCTCCGGATAACTTTCTTCAGACAATCATCATGCCATAAATCACGCACTTATAATTATGTAAGTTGTAAACTATGAAATGTCGGCGGTGTGCGATGATACGAGTGGTTTAGATTCATGGAACCTGGTGAGATTCATTTTTTGACAAAAGAGTGGCAAAAGACCATCATGAAACTTAAGACAACGTGTACTTGGAAGTTGTAAATTATAACATCTAAGATTTGTCGTAAAACAAAGACAACGTGTCATGAAACAAAATATATTTCGCTGGATGTAAATGTTGACTAGCTCAGGTGGAAATGAGCCGAGCTAAGCCCGAGCATGCCACTCTCGAGTTTGGCTCGTTTAAGTTTTATATAGCTCGAGATCGAGCTTGGCTCGTGGTATGTTATACAGGTTCGCGCTCGGCTCGAGCTCGACTCGTTTATTTGATTAAGCAAAGAAAAATTGTCTATTTGAGCTCGTTAAATGCCCACAATGATAAATTGATAAAATGTGTGATGGACAACGCAACGTGATTCGTTTAACCTGTATTTTTTTTGCCTGCTTTGACCCGAACCAGTTTTGTCAGTGTTATCCCTTCCATTTAAATTTAAATATCAATGGGTTATCCAGGGGTGAGTAAATTTTAGATGTTATGATAAGAAGTAGACACTCTCTCTGACGCTTTCTCGTGTGACAATTTGAACAGGTTACATTTTGCCGAACATATGGAAGCTGCTGAAATAGGTCCAAACGAGGTCCTAGATGATTACAGAATTCAGGGAAGGGTGGAATTTGTAGCCGCAACAATGTTAGCGTATCTTGAAAGAGCTTGTGAGAGAAAGTTAATTGAGGAGGCTACTCGTTTTGTTGAGAATCCTTGTTTTCATGATAAAGGTACTTACATTATCACTTATGTGTTTATATAAGTTTGCTCAAGGACTCATTGGATGTTTGATTTGTATTTATATAAATGTTCTACTAAAGAAACTATAGCAAAGCTATTCAAAGCATGAACTAGGAAAAGTGGTAGAAATTTAGAAAATGTTTTCCTGCCCACGACAAATTACTTTTGCCTAGTACAAAATTTTGTCAACTAACAAGTGATATATAAGCACATGTTGCTATCTTTGACTTAGTTTTATCAATGTTTTACATTTTAATTTGAGCCTTGTTCAATTGGTGTGCAAATTATACTAGGAAGAATAAGTAAATTGTACTTAGAGAGCTTTTAAGTATTTTGTGTGTTATGTTCGGTTTTGGAGTGTTTGTCTATATGAGCAAATTAAGTGAGATTATTTCCTCCTAAATCCAACATTTCACTATCACTAACAATTATAATTCATTCCATGGACTCCAGAGAAATCAAATATGATGCGGATGAGGGATAGGATGGTTAAGGAATTGTTTGACAAGCTTGGTCCGAATGAAGACCAGGATACGTCCATCTTTTTGTCTTATGATGTGTCACAAAATCTCTAAAGGTTCTCTAAAAATCATGTTGGGGTGTTTGGGGGGGGTGAGGACCTTGTACGAAACACAATCTCCAGATTTGTGCTCGAAGGTACGTCGACAACCTAAAAATATGACATGAGGTACGTTATATATGTTTATAGAAACCAATACATGAAAAAAGCTGTATTTACTATCTTCATTGATTGGATAGTGGGATTATATTGGGGGACTGAAAGTGTTATAACCATTCATCAGTTACCCAACTGGCGAGGATCAGAGGAAATCAAATTGGTATCAATTGTTTCATTCCAGGTTCATCTTTTTTTTAATTGGGGTTTATTGAATACACCCATCCCCGTGGTATCTTACCTGTGTTGTGTTGTTGAATTATATATCTAACGATGTAATGTGTAACAAATTGACGTGAGGCAAAAATGCAATTGCAAGAGGTGGACCATTACTAGAGCTGATAATAGTGGTGTGGATCTTAATGTGGTGAGGATCCACTGTCCTACGGGATATCTCTTATCTCACCAGCCTTGGCCAAGCAGACACCCCAAATCCGATATTCCTGAGCTGGTTTCAGGTCTGTCCATCACCCAATGGGCACACCACCGCTACTGATATGGGTGGTTCTCAGTCTGAAAAGCTCACCCCTAATGGTTAACAAATGGAATACTTCTTTCGTACGTTTTATTTTCCCTTAGTCAGATGTAATAATAGGTTGTTAACAACACCTCCGTATTTCTTAATGAAATCAAAAGTTTTGTTGAAAACCATTCTTGTCGATGACAACTAGTGTTCATGGTTGCCATTTATACCGAGACAAATATATGAACCTTTTATGTCAAATCTCACTCTTTTTGGTTGAGCCTATTTGGTTGAATAAAATGGACTTGTTTTAATTAGGGAGTTGTTATTTGTATATACAAATGCAATACAGTGACTTTGACCGATTGAAGGTGTCTGAGCTTTGATCCTCAGATGAGTCAGTTTTAGCAAAAAATGCAATAAAGTTGACTTTGAGTTTCAACCTTATGGTTAGGCAGAGCCTTCGGGTCAAAACCGGACTAACCGACTAAAAACCCCGACCCGGCCATCTGATTTTTGGAAGATAGAAACAGTAAATCGACACCGAAAATACTCTGTCCGATGCGGTTTTTCCCAAATAGAACCGACGTAGTGAACCGAAAAAAAAACATAGCCTTCGGAATAGCTGGTGATGCAGGTCGGTGTCGTAAAGTTGATTGGCTCAATGTCCAATATTTTCCTATTTACTCATTTGTTCTTCTTCAGCGCAGGTTTTATCTTTATCAAAAGTCATCTTCTTCTCGGTTTTGAGTTTGTATTTTCACAACAAAATCACAAACCATTAACCTGAATGCCGAGCTGAAGGTTGTTGGTTCGCTTAGGTTCTCAGTCGAAAAGTTCACCCCTAAATGGTTTACGCAACATTAATTAGATAATGTCCTAGAATCCCCATGCGACATTCCCCGAAAAATAATTCAAAACAAATTGACTAGTCAACGTTAGCATAAATTTTTTGTCGTTGTAGTCTAGTGAGACACCTTTCCCTGGGGTACTACAAGTTGTTGCCCTTGATCTATGTTTTTACTAACATTTTATTTCCAATCTTACCCGGGCGACCTGTCGCCCGGCGATAACCCTTAAATAAATTTTTAGTTTAGTATACTTATCGCATATATGGCTTAGATAAGACATGTTCGCATACACTTTGTATAAGTCTCTTGCCAAATATTTCTTTTTCTGATACAGGTGTTTTCTAGTAATTATTAATTAGGTTTTTTATAGGATTTTATAGTTAAGACCGGCATAAAAGCAGGACATTCCATATTGTTTTTTGAATTTCTCGGGAAAAAACTACCAATACTCAAACGGTTAACCAATATATAATCTTACCCAAGATACATTACAAGCTTGTACCAAAACACGAATAATGATCAACGCATTTAATATAATAAAGCTAAAATACGTCCAAAATCCGAATAAATAGAATATAGTCTACAAAACGTGTGACGAAGTCACAAAGCTTGCATTATCCATAAGATACAAGTCAATATTCACAAAGATAACAAGTTCTAAACGCACGGGGAAACAAATAGCATATACTTACCCAACATCTCCTAACTATCGTCTTCATCCTCTCTATCCTCGTCGCCGTCCTCATCATCTCCCGGCTCATCATCCCCGCACCCGCCACACCCGCTGCCACCACCTATCACAGGTTGTCGACCCAAGCTGCGTAAGCATCGGGAAATACCTTATCGTTACTCCAAATACTGCATGAACATGTTCACCTGTTTCGTTAGCACCTTCTCTCTGTTTTTGAGCTTAGCGACATCAGAGCAGTGCGTGCATGGAGGCGGGGGCGGAATGACCGTACCCTATCCCAGTAAAACTGATATAAATAAATAAATGAATTTAGATAAATATACACAATTAAATAAATGAACACAATAATGAAATAAACATAAAAGAATAATGAAATAACTTACCCTAATCTTTGCCATGACCCTTGCCTTCTGCTCCTGCGGCACTTGGCGCCAAAAAGGGTGGTGCAACGACAACTCCCTAACGATCTCCTCGAGGTAGTTGGCCCAATGAGCCGCATGGTCACCGAGAGGCATCAGGGTCTCTCTGTCGCCAAACTCAAACCGGATCGAGACGGGGCCATTTTTATCCATGATGGCCTTTAACCCGAGGTTCCGAATCTCCTGGCGGGTATTCAGCCTGCCCGCTCTCCTGCCACCCAAATTGGGTTTTCGGGTGCCCTTACTTGCAAAATCAATTGAGTGATAAAGTCATAAAAATTCAAGGCAAGCAAATTCAATGTATCAAGTTTATGCTTGTATTACAATAATTCAGAAATTCTTACCTCGGTTTTCTAAGCAACCCCCACAACCGGTGGGTATCTGGTATGGAGGGGGATGATCATCACCTTCATCGTCACCGCCGTGACCCCGTGCAACATCTGCTGACATCTGTACAAGTAGCATTAGGATAACATATAGAAATTCATGAACAAAATAATAAAACCATGCACACATCCAAATCCATACACATCCAAATAAATATACACATTTAAACAATCCACAACAGTTTCATTCACTCATTCAAATATATAAGTGTCTTTTACAAGTTACAACTAAATATCAATCTTCTTCTTCACTAGAATAAACAACATTTAAGCCATCATCAATATGAAGGTTGACCTTAAAAAAGGTAAACTTTTCCATAAAGTCTAATCGAGTCACATAGTCACAACTAGGGTACAACTCCTCATTGGCACTGGCATATAACTCTTCGAACTCATTACGTTTAGCTTGAGTCGGGTCGTTACTTGTTCATTATTCAGAGGAATATAGCTAAGATCATTAAGGCACGCTGTCATGTCACTCGTCTGAGTTTGTCTTGTGTTATCTATTACTGGCGGTAGAAGAGGAAGATCCGGTTCACCGTGGTGAATCCATGTTTTATAACTTGGGTCAAACCCATACTTTAAAATGTGGTCTGAAATGTGTTTGATGGATACCCACAATACTAGACGACAAGACTTACATGGACATCTTATATTCCCCGCATTATCCACTAATGACTTGCAATTATCGACGAATTTCTTAAGACCGATATAAAATGCTTTTTTCATGTTTCCCTAAACGTGTCCAACTCTTATCAATTACCATAATTGCGTTTTAACGATATAACTAGTTATTATATGCAACTTAATTAAACACATTCAAACAAGGAATATGAGATGTTTTGTTCACCTAGTGCAACTATGGAAGGCAATCCTAACCCACTCTTTGAATGATTCGTCTCATATATGAATGCGTATAACCGATTTACTATTTGAGAAAATTTCGGCAGCATTTCCCCTCAACTCCCCAAATATGTGTTTAAAGACATATTCGTAGGAGTAAAGGAGAAACACTGTCGAAATCATCTCAAATAGTAAACCAATTATACACATTCATATCCTAAATGAGACAAAACATTCAAAAAGCAGTCCCAAACAGGGGACTTTCCGAAATTAATTTCTAATAAATTAATTTCGGACAGGTTTTCTATAGGATGATTAAATTCAGACAGGGATTTTCTGAATTTAATCACTAAAATCCTAAAACATTCCTAAAGGGTTCAATAAAATAAATACCAAACGCATATCCATTTATATCAAATCCTAATATCGAAAAGCATATACAATTTAAATTCTATTATAATGAAAAAAAACATATATTTATATCAGAATAAGCTGTTGTTAAACAGCTTATCAGTGTAAAACGCAAATCCAAACACTCCATGACACTGTAAAACGCACATCCAAACACTCCTTATGCTGCCAAAATGATGAGAATAAGTTGTTTAAGAACGGCTTATGCTGATAAGCTGTTTAACAACAACTTATGTAGCTTATTCTCATCATTTTGGCAACATAAGGAGTGTTTGGATGTGCGTTTTACAGTGTCAAGGAGTGTTTGGATTTGCATTTTACACAAACTAATAACTATAAACATTCCCCGACGACATGTCCCCGGGGATACCAAAAGGATAAAAAAAAAGTTACAACATACCTTCGGTTGTCGACTTGGCTCGTTCTCGCCCTTGGCTCGTTCTCGGCTCTCGGCTCGTACTCGGCTTAACTGTCCGGAGCTATAAAAAAAATTAACACAATTTATAATTAACAACTTATTATAGTAGCTTATTAAAATTCTTTAACCAATCCTTATTATAATTAGACAAAATTAAAAAAAACCATATGTGTTGAACAAAAAGGAAAATCAAACACCGCCAACAATTAGAGGGTTACAAAAAGTAAAAGAATTATCATTTAGAGGGTTTAGAAAAGAATTATGGTTTAGAGGAGGGGGTGGTGGTGGCGGTATTGTGCTCGTGTGAGTGGCGCTGGTGAGTGGTGGTGAGTTATGTGGTGAGTGGTGGTGGTGGAGGTGGTGGTGGGTGAGAGGTGGTGGTGGTGCTGTTAAAATCGCCAAAGAGGTGTTTTTTTATATTTCACGTTCTGTGTTACCTCTTATAAACCCAGATTTGTTTTTGGTACCAGATAAATCCCAGGCGACAATCTCGGGCGACATGTCGCCCGTGAAAACTACAGATTTGTTGTTTAGCGCAAAATGGCGCCATAACAAAAATTTTGGAGGGCCTTTTTAGCAAATATAAAAAGATTTCCCGGAGGCAACACATCATCCACAACAAAAAACACTTATTCATTACTACATAATATAACTACGATAAGCATGGGGTGCCTCCCACGAAGCGCTTGTTTAGGGTCACTAAGCTTGACCCAATCCCCGAATTCATTTGTCCTTGGGGAAGGTTTGGAGATCCAGGACAACCAATTTTTTGGTACGTCTCCTCTAAAGTAGTGCTTAATTCGATGAGCGCTCACCTTAAAGTTTGGCCTGGAGTTTTGAGATAACTCGATGGTGCCATATGGAAAGACATGGGCAATGGTGAATGGTCCGGACCAACGGGATTTCAACTTGCCCGAGAACATCTTCAATCTAGAGTTAAAGAGGAGGACTTGATCACCGACGTTGAAAACGCGGTTTTTGATCTTTGAGTCATGGATCCTCTTTGTTTTCTCTTTATAGATCAAAGGAGATCCTCATAGCATATTACAGAATTCATTGTAGTTCATTGAGTTGAACTTCGCGGTGATCACCCGCAGTCTCAAGGTCAAAGTTTGCATGCTTCAAGGCCCAGTAGGCTTTGTGCTTGAGCTCAATAGGTAGATGACATGCCTTTTTGTACACGAGCTTGTATGGGGTACACCCGATGGGTGTTTTGTAAGCTGTATGGAACGCCCAGAGCGCGTCATCTAAATATATCCTACCAAG
The DNA here is from genome assembly GCA_026074375.1 of Tanacetum coccineum. Taxonomy (NCBI): domain Eukaryota; kingdom Viridiplantae; phylum Streptophyta; class Magnoliopsida; order Asterales; family Asteraceae; genus Tanacetum; species Tanacetum coccineum. The sequence continues at coordinate 7,658 of BQNB010070569.1, forward strand.
ATCACTTCTCGCCCACGGACCCCTTTTCAAGAATTCGTTTTAAGCCAGATTAGATACCACAACATGCTCCACGGTGTATATGGGTGATACTCGTGGAGATACGATGAGTAACTCCGTATTTAAGCATGACCTTTGCAAAACTGGTCATTAGCAAAAAATGGGTTATCCGCGATCACTATGATAGCTCGAGGGGCACCCGAATCGGAGCGAAAAGAGATTAAGAAATTTGCAAACAACTTCGGGTGGTCCGTTGTGGGAGCGCTTTCGCTTCAACCCATTTTGACAAGTAGTCGACCGCCACGAGTATGTATTTGTTCCCTCGTAAAGACGGGAAAGGCCCCATGAAATCGATGCCTCATACGTCAAAGATTTCGCAAACTTGGATGGAATTTTGAGGCATTTTATCACGCTACGAAAATTTTTCCTTGACGCTGACAAGTGTCAAATCGGGTGACCAAGTCATGGGCATCTTTGTAAATTTTGGGCCAATAAAATCCTAAGTCAAAACATTATTTAGCGCGTTGTAGTTGGCAATCTATGTCCCATGGTGGGTCCACTATGGCAAGCTGTGAGAATGTCAACAACTTCTTGGCCAGCAACACACCGCCGGATCACTTGATCTGCACATATTTTGAACAAATAGGGGTCGTCCCAAAAGTAGTGTTTAACATCTTTGAAAAACTTGTTTTTCTGCTGGGACGACATCCTTTTAACAATGAATTTCCCCGCGTGGTAATTTGCATAATCGGCAAACCATGGGGTACTTGAGTCACCAGAAAAGTCACCAAATTAAGTGTCTCGAGAGGAAACTTTTCATTTATCCCTTGGGTCCGAGCACATTTTTCATAATGATTTATCTAATTAGAAAGGTAACCGCCGCGAAATACTCGGCTCCAATTGTGTCCATTACTTTCACATTGAATTCTTGAAGAGGGAACCAACCGTAGCAATCTTGCCTTGAATCCTTTAGCAAAGATAAATTTTATAGGGCGAATGATCCGTATCACTATGCATTTGTTCAAGATGAGGTAAGACCGGAATTTTTCAAAGGCATACACCACGGCTAACATTTCTTCTTCGGTCATGGTGTAACGTGAATTCTGCTCGTTCATTGTTTGTGCTAGCATAGTTGTAAAGGCCTAAATGTTTTTCATGCCGTTTCCCCAAACTGCACCTATGGCAAAGTCGCTTGCATCGTGCACATACGCTCAATGCAAATCCCAGTCTGGGGCAATCAAGATTGAGCATCGGTAACTTTTTTCTTTAACGTTTTCAAAAGCTTGAAAACAATCAGTGAGAAGATGAGAACGGAGTAATCTTCTCAAGACGATATCCATCGGTCCGGGAAATTTTGGAAAAATTCCTTAATGAACCGTCGGTAAAACCGGCATGACCGAGAAAACACCCGAACACCTTTTACGGTGTGGATAAAGGTAACTTAGGCAATCACATCGATTGGATTTATCAACCTCATCCCATTTTGGAAATCAATATGGGCCAAGGACAATTCCTTCCTTAACCATAAAATGACTACTATTCCCATTTAACAAAGATTGGTGTCCCCATCTCGCACCTTTGAAGCATTCTTGTCTACACTAGAGAGCAATTACCGAATGAATCCCAAAGACCGGAAAGTAGTCATCCATAAAGACTTCCATTGTTTTTTCAATCATATCATGAAAGATAGCCATCATACACCTCTGGAACGTGCCCGATGCATTGCATAAGCTGAAAGGCATGCGACGATAGGCGAACGTTCTGTAAGGATATGTGAATGTGTTATTTTCTTAATCATGAGGGTCGATGGGAATTTGAAAGTAACCCGAGAAACCATCAAGAAAACAATAGTACTCGTTTCCCGCTAATCTCTCGAGCATTTGATCCATAAACGGTAGTGGAAAGTGGTTTTTATGGGTGGATTCATTTAACTTGCGGCAGTCAATGCACACACGCCACCCCGTAACCAATCCAGTCGGGATCAATTCATTTTCATCATTTTCAACAACGGTAAAGCCACCCTTTTTCGGTACGCAATGTACGAGGCTCACCCAAGGACTATCCGAGATCGGGTAAATTAATCCGGCATCAAGAAGTTTTTCAACCTCCTTTTTGATGACATTGTGGATCTTTGGATTCACCCGTCTTTGGTGTTGAACCATCGGTTTGTAGTCCTCTTCCATAAGAATCTTGTGAGTACAAATATCTGGGTTAATACCCTTGATGTCGGAGAGTTTCCAAGCGATGGCTCGCTTGTGTGACTTCAAAACCTTTATGAGAGCGGCTTTTTCCTCGACACTCAAGTATTTAGCAATTATGACAGGCAACTTGTTGTCACCTTCCAAAAATGCATATTCGAGATGAGGAGGTAAGTCCTTAAGTTCGACCTCGGGAGGTTCATCAATTGAAGATTTATCAGTTTTAGCTTCACAAACTTTAAGTTCTTTTCTAATTTTAGGCAAATAATTTCCTTATTAGGGAAAGGATGGTGAAGGATTACTATTAAGAATTTATTTAAGAAGAAGAATATCCCCATTCGAGTCGTAATAAGAGTCATCAACTTCTAGTGAAGTTGGATCATCTTCAAGAGCGAGGAAAGCATCGGCTTCCTCAAGAAGAAGAAAATCACTATCCCCGATTGGAGTGAGAGTCAGAGAAGACGTAGAAACGATCGGGTCATAATAAGGAGTGGGATTGCCACTCGTGATCACATTGGAGAAACCGAGAACTTCTTGAGAATACTCCTCACAAGCCATTTCAATGACGTCGATTCGGTTAATCAAATTATCATTGTAATTAGAGGAGTATCTCGAATTTTGATCAAGATTGAATGTGATGGCTTCTTTTCCAACACGAAGGGTTAATTCACCTTTGTATACATCAATCAAAGCACGTCCGGTCTTTAAGAAAGATCTCCCGAGAATTAGAGGACCTCGAGGGATGGCATCGAAGTCTCACTCCTACAAAATCGGCCAGGAATATAGTGACTTTCCTACATTACGTAAGACATCGTTGGCTATACCGATCAGTTGGGTGAACGAACGGATTCTGCTAGGCAAGTTCAAGAGTCATACAAGTAGGAGTGAGCTCCGGAAGAGAAAGCATTTTCCACACGGATAATGGCATGAGATTTATGCTAGCGCCAAGATCGGCCAAGGCTAAGCACTCATCCATTCCGAGAAAATCACATGGTATTAGAAATTTGCCGGGGTCTCCAAGTTCTTCGGGTAACTTGTCGAGGATAACCCGCCGAGCAATGCTCATTCAAAGGAGTTCTAGCCATTTTACTTAATTTTTCTTTGTTTCCGATTAAGGCTTTAAGAGTCGAGGCAAATTTTGGCATAAGAATCAAAGCATCCGTTAAGCTAATTTCGAAACTTAAATCTTTAAAGATTTCGTAGAATTTCTCAATTTGGTCGTTAGCTTTTTCACGGCGCCTTTCATCATTACGTCTCGAAGGATACAGAATTGAAGATTTCGGATTAGGCATTAGAGCAACAACGGGTGTAACAACGGGCTCAGAATTTGGTACTTGAGATTGATCTTGGACAACTAGAGGTTGGACGTCTTTAGTACTTCCGTTATTAGTAGGAGGCACCATGTCCTTTGTCATCTCGGTTTCACGTTCCACTACTTTAGGAGGAGAAGAAAAAGTAGTAGGAATCGTGGGTCCTTGATAAGCAACACCGCTTCAGGTGATAATACTCTTCAAATCTACCTTCGGGTTAGTAATGGTATTACTAGGGAGTGTCCCTGAACCTGAAGTAGAAGCAGTATTGGAATTCATGAACTTGGTAAGCAAATCGGTTAAATTGGTCATTTGATTTTGCATGTTTTGGGTTTGGTTTTTCATATTTCTCATAACCGCATCATTAGCTTTGATGTAGTTTTGAAAATCATCCTTCGACACACCTTGGGTTTGCCGAGCCGGAGCTTGGTAAAGTGGAGCTTGGGGAACCGAGGGTTGATTAATCGGAGGTCGATAAATTTGGTTTTGGTTGTAATTAGTTCCCCGGTTTTGGTTGTAACGGTTTTGGTTATTTCCTTGGTTTTGAACGGGAGGAAAACCGGGAGGTCTAATTTGATTAGCAATCGGGGCTCGGTAACCGGTATTTCCTTGATTGAAATTAGCTGTTGCTACTTGGGAAACGTACTCTTGAATATATTGTCACGATAAACATTGCCATCGTTGGCGGGACAATTTCGGTAAGAATGAGTACCACCACAAGTAACACAACTTTTCTCGACCGCTTTCATGGGAGCGGGAGCTTGGGATTTCTTATCGAGAAGTAAGGCTTTTACCATATCTTTAAGTTCGACAACATCGGGAGAAATACCGGGGGTAGAACTGCTCGCACTCACTTTTGCAACAACCGGTTTGTTACGTGAATTACGAACTTTGGATTTGCTCTCAATGATTCTTAGGCAATCACGGGGCATTTTATCCAAAAAGTTACCACCCGCGGCAGAATTCAACGAATCTTGATCATTAGAGTTCAAAGCATTATAGAAAGTATCGAGTTGATGTAATTCTGAAAATCCATGATGTGGGCATGCCTAAAGAAGATCATTAAATCGGTCCCATGCCTCGTAAAAAGTTTCATCAAATCGTTGTTGAAATCTCATGATTTTATTTCGAAGATTTGTTGTTTTAGAAGGAGGGAAGAATTTGTTGATGAATTTCAAAACAAGATCATCCCATGTGAGAATCGATCGAGGGGGTTCTTTCTCAATCCAAATCCAGGCAGCACCCTCGAGGGAAAATGGGAAAAGCATAAGCTTTACCGACGTACTCGGGACGTTCGGGAACTTCATCGTAGAAGTGATCTTGTTGAAATAACGGATGTGAGCATGAGGGTCTTCTTTGTCATGTCTGAAAAATTGTTTGTTTTGAACGAGGGTAAGCAAACCGTGCTTAAGCTCAAAGTTGTCCGCGGTGATTTCGGGCACAATGATGGCACCCTCATAACCCACGGTGGGTGCTTCGAGCATTTGAGCCATAATACGATTATCGGCCATCATAACTACGGGAGGAGCTTGATTTTTAATTGGTTCCACAAGATTAAATGGTTCAACAAAAGTCGGGTTGACTTGTTGTTGTTGACGGTTAGAATTACGAGATTGAGAATGAGTGCGCATGCACTAAAATGTAAAAAGAAAATTTATTCTAATTTTTATTTTATTTTTTTTATTTTTTTGGTTTTTTATTTTTTTTTCAACAATGTATTCACAATATATTTTTATAACGGACAATGAGAAAAGACACTTAAACCTAATAATCAACTCGCTTCTCGGTAACTCTTCAAAAGAAAAACGCACAAAGGAGTTTGTTTAACTTTAAAAGGTGAGCCGTACATCGCGAGAGACACAAAAAGTATGTTTTTGATCTTAGGTTCGGGAATTTATTAATGGATAATACTTCAGTTGAAAGTATTATATGTTGGTGTTCTTTTACCAACTTGGTAAAAAAAAATTATTTCTTTTTTATGGATAATGTTTTTATATTTTTGATTTTTTTTCTTTTTTTTAGATTTTTGGTATTATAATTATACTAATAAAAGAAAGTGAAAAATATTTTTGTATTTTCATATATTTTTTTATAACAAGAAAAATAACTTCACACGGAAGGGTCTTCAAACACAAATTTTCAAACGGCTTCAACAATCGTAGACAATCCTCCCCGACAACGACGCCAAAAACTAATCAAATTCGAGACTACACCTTTTTATAAATATAAATAAATATATAAATATATATAGGGTAATAAGGTATGAATCAAAAAATCACAATTATAGTAATCTGGGAGTATGATTCCCGGGTCGTTTCCCCAACGAGGAAAGCAATTGAAAGTCGAGAGTCGTTTTGAGAATCGATGCTTGAATGGAACGAGATTTGATTTGGTTATCTAAAACTAAGGCAAATTTAAGGCAAAATCTTAAAAACAATTAAGGCAATACTAATTTTAACTAAAAACGTAAAATGGGACCTAAAAACCTTAAATTAACAAAATTAAGTCCTAAAATGATCTTTTTGGTTTTTATAAGACTTAATTGACTAAAAAGCTAAAACAAAGAAAACTAGACTAAAAACGATGGTGTTTAGAGCTTAAAAACTCTAAAAACGTGAACGGGATTCAATCCCGTTCTTTAACAAACAAGATTTTATATTTTTAACCCTACGAAAGCAAATCTAATTTTCCTAGGTTCTAAATGTTAAAAGAAAATTTTCTAAAAAAGAATTATAGTTTTTTTGACTTTTTTATAATTTTTTATGAATTAAAAACGATTTAAAGGAAAATTAAATATAAAAAATACTAAACGTTTTATAAAAAAACTAGAAAAATCATGAAAAGTAGCTTGAAGAGTGAGGAATCTAAGAAAAATAAGCTTGTGAAAACAGCTTATCAAATAAGCAG
>BQNB010070569.1:17738-33079 GCA_026074375.1 Tanacetum coccineum
TTATTTATTTATATGATATAAATAAATAAACAAATTTAGATAAATATACACAATTAAATAGATGAACACGATAATGAAATAAACATAAAAGGATAATGAAATAACTTACCCCAATCTTTGCCACGACCCCCGCCTTCCGCTCCGGCGACATTTGGCGCCAAGAAGGGTAGTGCAAGGGCAACTCCCTAACGAGCTCCCCGAGGTAGTTGGCCCAATGAGCCGCATGGTCACCGAGAGGCATGAGGGTCTCTCGGTCGTTAACCTCAAACCGGATCGGGACGGGGCCACTCTTATCCGTGATGGCCTTTAACCCGAGGTTCCGGGTCTCCTGGCGGGTATGCGGCCTGCCCGCTCTCCTGCCACCCAAATTGGGCTTTCGGGTGCCCTTACCTGCAAAATCAAGTGAGTGACAAAGTCATAAAAATTCAAGGCAAGCAAATTCAATGTATCAAGTTTATGCTTGTATTACAATAATCCAGAAATTCTTACCTCGGTTGCCTAAGCAACCCCCACAGCCGGTGGGTACCTGATATGGAGGGGGACGATCATCACCTCCACCGTCACCGCCGTGACCCCGTGCGACATCAGCTGACATCTATACAGGTAGCATTAGGATAACATATAGAAATTTATGAACAAAATAATAAACCAATTATACGCATTCATATCCTAAATGAAACCAAATATTCAAAAAGCAGTCCCAAACAAGGGACTTTCCGAAATTAATTTCTAATAAATTAATTTCGGACGGGTTTTCTATAGGATGATTAAAATCAGACGGGGATTTTCCAAAATTAATCACTAAAATCCTAAAACATTCCTAAAGGGTTCAATAAAATAAATATCAAATACATATCCATTTATGTTAAATAAAAAACATACATTTATATCGAATAAGCTATTTTTAATAAGCCGTTTAAAAACAGCTTATTCTGATATGCTGTTTAAGAATAGCTTATTCTAACAAGCTGTTTACAGCTTACCAGCATAAGCTGCTCTTAAACAGCTTATTCTGATAAGCTGTTTAAGAATAGCTTGTGCTGATAAGCTGTTTAACAACAGCTTACCAGCATAAGATGTTCTTAAACAACTTATGCAGCTTATTCTCATCATTTTGGCAGCATAAGGAGTGTTTGGATGTGCGTTTTACAGTGTCATGGAGTGTTTGGATTTGCGTTTTACATATCAAGGAGTGTTTGGATTTGCATTTTAGAGTGTCAAGGAGTGTTTGGATTTGCATTTTACACAAACTAATAACAATAAACATGTCCCCGACACATGTCCCCAGGGGACATACCAAAAGGAATAAAAAAAGTTACAACAGTACATTTGGCTGTCCGACTTGCTCGATCACAGGCGTTCTTATATACGGCTGTCCACAGCTAAAAAAATTTAACACAATTTATAGTTAACAACTTATTATTGTAGCTTATTAATCTTCTTTAACCAATCCTTATTATAATTAAACAAAATTAAAAAAACCATACGTGTTTAACAAAAAAGAAAATCAAACACCACCAACAATTACAGGGTTAGAAAAAGTAGAAGAATTATCATTTAGAAGGCTTAGAAAAGAATTATGGTTTAGAGGAGGAGAGCGTTGGCGGATTGTGCTTCGTTGCTCATGTGAGGGCGGTGGGTGAGTGGGCGGGTTATGTGGGTAGTGGTAGGAGGTGGTGGTATTTTGGTGTGGTGCTGGAGGTGGTGGTGGGTGAGAGGTGGTGGTGGTGGTGCTGTTAAAATCTCCAAGAGTGGTTTTTTTTATGATTCACGTTTTGTGTAACCTCCTATAACCCAAATATGCTTTTGGTACCAGTTAAATCCCGGACGACATTCCCGGGCGACATGTCGCCCGGGAAAACTTCAACTTTGTCGTTAGCGCAAAAATGGCGCCCCATAAGAAAATTTTAGAGGGCCTTATAGCCCCCAAAAAAATAAAAACTTCCCGGGCGACATGTCGCCCGGGAAAGGTTTTATTAAAAAATTATAAAAGTTTTTATAAATATATAAAAACAAGAAAAATTTTTTATAATTTTTACAAAAAGCATTCCCCCCCCCCTTCCCCCCCCTTCCCACCCCCCTCCCCCCCCCCCCGGGGCGACAAGTCCTCACCGGGAAATATTTATCCAAAAACTATACAGTTTTATAAATATATTAAAAAACTGTATAATTTTTTAATAAAACCTTTCCCGAAAGATTTTATTAAATTTTTTTACATTTTTTAATAATTAATATTTAAAAAATATATTTATATACTTATGTTTTTTATAAATATATAATTATTATTTATAATTATTTATTATAATTTTTTTAAGTATGCGCGTATCTCACACGCGCATGCCTCAACAACACTGATCGAACACCTAAAATTTCCATCGGCTCAATTGTCAGTGTTTTTGGAGCGGATGAGTCGATATGTTATCGTTGTACATTAGATGTTTAACAGATGATTCGATATGCTATCGTTGTACATTAGATGTCCAACGGATGAGTCGATATGTTATCGTTGTACATTAGATGTTCAACGGAGGAGTCGATATGTTATCGTGTTACATTATAACGATGATAGTCATATCAAAGGTAGCAAAACTACTTAGAAATCACCTATAATTAGCTATAACGTGATAAGTAAGTGTCTTAATCTCCGGTGAATTATTCGCTTCTTGATCTTCCTCTTCGCGATGATTCTCTACTATCGTTGTACATTAGATGTTCTACGGATGAGTCGATATGTTATCGTTGTACACTAGATGTCCAACGGATGAGTCGATATGTTATCGTTGTACATTAAACGTTTAACGGATGAGTCGATGTGCTATCGTTGTACATTAGATGTCCAATGGATGAGTCGATATGTTATCGTTGTACATTAGATGTTCAACAGATGAGTCGATATGTTATCGTTACACTTTAGATGTTCAACGGATGAGTTGATATGTAATCGTTGCACATTAGATGTCTAACGGATGAGTCGATATGTTATCGTTGTACATTAGATGTCTAATGGATGAGTCGATATGTTATTGTTGTACATTAGATGTTTAACGGATGAGTCGATATGTTATCATTATAATGATGATAGTCATATCAAAGGTAGCAAAACTACTTAGAAATCACCCATAAGTAGCTAGAACATGATAAGTAAGTGTCTCAATCTCCGATGAATTATTTTCTTCTTGATCTTCCTCTTCGCGATGACTCTCTACGATCTCATACCCTCCTGTAGCCCTATACTCCCTCCAAAAACTCCCGCCAAATACTCTTGCCAAAACATCCCTCTAAATACTCCCGCCCAATACTCCTTCCAAAAACCTGTTTTTATCATAAAAGCAGATATTCTCACACTCACTAACAGATCACACACATTCTTACCATCACAACCACAAACATATCACACTGTTATTATGGTGAAGATGGTGCCATATGAAGCTTTTGCGTGTCCTTGTAGAGCCGAAGATGTAGTTCTACGAGAATTGTATAAACCTAAAACCCATGGTAAACTATACTATGCATGTCCACGATCAAAGGTGAACAATAACATGCTTTTTTTATTTGTAATGTAATTCGTATGCTTTAAGCGTCGTTTTTGGCTTTGATTTTGTCCTTTTCTTGAATATCCGTTACATGCACAATACAAATGCAAAACATACAAATACAATGTATTTTTGGTACGTTTTTAGTCATTTTAGCTCGTTTTTAATGGTCAAAGGTATGTGTAATTAAACACGTACCAATAATTAATGTTTACAATTATTTTTTATAAAATATATAATCGGTTCATTTCGGCCGGGTCGGTCCGGTTTCTCATTTCATTCCGGCCGGTTCGTATATATTTATTTTTTTATAATTTTATAATTATTTTTAAAAAAATATTTAATTATTAATTATATATTTATTTTCTATAAAAATATGATTATATAAATACTAAAATTATATATTTTAAAAAATATTTATTAGAAAAAATTAATTTTTATTAAAAAAAATACAGTTTTTAATAATTAATATTTAAAAAATATATTTATATAATTATGTTTTTAAGTATGCGCGTATCTCACACACGCATGCCTCAACAACACTGATTGAACACCTAAAACACTACATTCTTGTAAATATTTCATCATTGTAAGCTACTACGTCTCTAATCAGTTCCTTCATCAAAGCAAATTATGCTCAGTTTTTGATCGTAAGCTATTACATTCGGGTAAATATTTCATCATTGTTATTTTTCTCATACCTTAAACTCCCATTTACATTAGATGTTCAATGGATGAGTCGATATGTTATCGTTGTACATTAGATGTTCAACGGATGAGTCAATATGTTATCGTTGCACATTAGATGTTTAACAGATGAGTCGATATATTATCGTTGTACATTAGATGTTCAAGGATGAGTCAATATATTATCGTTGTACGTTAAATGTTCAACGGATGAGTCGATATGTTATCGTTGTACATTAGATGTTCAAGGATGAGTCTATATGCTATCGTTGTACATTAGATGTTCAACGGATGAGTCTATATGCTATCGTTGTACATTAGATGATCAACTGGAGTCGATATGTTATCGTTGTACATTAGCTGTTCAAAAGATGAGTCGATATGTTATCGTTGTACATTAGATGTTCAACGGATGAGTCTATATGTTATCGTTGTACATTAGATGTTCAACGGATGAGTCTATATGCTATCGTTGTACATTAGATGTTCAACGGATGAGTCGATATGCTATCATTGTACATTAGATGTTCAACGGATGAGTCGATATGTTATCGTTGTACATTAGATGTTCAACGGATGAGTCGATATGTTATCGTTGTACATTAGATGTTTAACGGATGAGTCTATATGCTATCGTTGTACATTAGATGTTTAACGGATGAGTCGATATGCTATCGTTGTACATTAGATGTTCAACGTATGAGTCTATATGTTATCGTTGTACATTAGACGTTCAACGGATGAGTCTATATGCTATCGTTGTACATTAGATGTTCAACGGATTAGTCAATATGTTATCTTTGTACATTAGATGTTTAACGGATGAGTCGATATGTTATCGTTGTACATTAGATGTTCAACGGATGAGTCGATATGTTATCATTGTACATTAGATGTTCAACGGATGAGTCAATATGTTATCATTGTACATTAGATGTTCAACGGATGAGTCTATATGTTATCGTTGTACATTAGATGTTCAACGGATGAGTCGATATGCTATCTATGTACATTAGATGTTCAACGGATGAGTCGATATGTTATCGTTGTACATTAGATGTTCAACGGATGAGTCTATATGTTATCGTTGTACATTAGATGTTCAACGGATGAGTCTATATGCTATCGTTGTACATTAGATGTTCAACGGATGAGTCGATATGTTATCGTTGTACATTAGATGTTTAACGGATGAGTCGATATGTTATTGTTGTACATTAGATGTTCAACGGATGAGTCGATATGTTATCGTTGTACATTAGATGTTTAACGAATGAGTCGATATGTTATCGTTGTACATTAGATGTTCAACAGATGAGTCGATATGTTATCGTTGTACATTAGATGTTCAACGGATGAGTCGATATGCTATCGTTGTACATTAGATGTTCAACGGATGAGTCGATAAGCTATCGTTGTACATTAGATGTTCAATGGATGAGTCGATATGTTGTCGTTGTACATTAGATGTTCAACGGATAGTCGATATGTTATTGTTGTACATTAGATGTTCAACGGATGAGTCAATATGTTATCATTTTACATTAGATGTTTAACGGATGAGTCGACATGTTATGGTTGTACATGAGATATTCAACGGATGAGTCTATATGTTATCGTTGTACATTAGATGTTCAACGGATGAGTCGATATGCTATCGTTGTACATTAGATGTTCAACGGATGAGTCGATATGTTATCGTTGTACATTAGATGTTCAACGGATGAGTCGATATGTTATCGTTGTACATTAGATGTTCAACGGATGAGTCGATATGTTATCGTTGTACATTAGATGTTCAATGGATGAGTCGATATGCTATCGTTGTACATTAGATGTTCAACGGATGAGTCGATATGTTATCGTTGTACATTAGATGTTCAACGGATGAGTCGATATGTTATCATTGTAAATTAGATGTTTAACGGATGAGTCGATATGTTATCGTTGTACATTAGATGTTCAACGGATGAGTCGATATGTTATCGTTGTACATAAGATGTTCAACGGATGAGTCGATATGTTATCGTTGTACATTAGATGTTCAACGGATGAGTCGATATGTTATCGTTGTACATTAGATGTTCAACGGATGAGTCGATATGTTATCGTTGTACATTAGATGTTTAACGGATGAGTTGATATGTTATCGTTGTACATTAGATGTTCAACGGATGAGTCGATATGTTATCGTTGTACATTAGATGTTCAACGGATGAGTCGATATGTTATCGTTGTACATTAGATGTTCAACGGATGAGTCAATATGCTATCGTTGTACATTAGATGTTCAACGGATGAGTCGATATGTTATCGTTGTACATTAGATGTTCAACGGATGAGTCGATATGTTATCGTTGTACATTAGATGTTCAACGGATGAGTCGATATGTTATCTTTGTACATTAGATGTTTAACGGATGAGTCGATATGTTATCGTTCTACATTAGATGTTCAACGGATGAGTCGATATGTTATCGTTGTACATTATATGTTCAACGGATGAGTCGATATGTTATCGTTGTACATTAGATGTTCAACGGATGAGTCTATATGTTATCGTTGTACATTAGATGTTCAACGGATGAGTCTATATGTTATCGTTGTACATTAGATGTTCAACGGATGAGTCGATATGTTATCGTTGTACATTAGATGTTCAACGGATTAGTCGAGATCACAATTTATTAGATATATTTCATTATAACGATGATAGTCATATCAAAGGTAGCAAAACTACTTAGAAATCACCCATGAGTAGCTAGAACATGATAAGTAAGTGTCTCAATCTCCGGTGAATTATTTCTTTCTTAATCTTCCTCTTCGCGATGACTCTCTACGATCTCATACCCTCCTGTAGCCCTATACTCCCTCTAAAAACTCCTGCCAAATACTCTTGCCAAAACATCCCTCTAAATACTCCCGCCCAATACTCCTTCCAAAAACCTGTTTTTACCATAAAAGCAGATATTCTCACACTCACTAACAGATCACACACATTCTTACCATCACAACCACAAACATATCACACTGTTATTATGGTGAAGATGGTGCCATATGAAGCTTTTGCGTGTCCTTGTAGAGCCGAAGATGTAGTTCTACGAGAATCGTATAAACCTAAAACCCATGGTAAACTATACTATGCATGTCCACGATCAAAGGTGAACAATCACATGCTTTTTTTATTTGGAATGTAATTCGTATGCTTTAAGCATCGGTTTGTAAGTCTCGTATGATTATCGTTCTAATAAGTTTAAGTGTCTGTTTGTAAGTCACTTGTGTTACTAAAACTGGTATGTATAATATTTAACGAAAAGAATATTTGTTTTTGTGTTACTTGACGAATGTGCATCTTGAAAAAGTATACGGTATATCATGTTCAACTATAGAAGGGTAGTGCATATCAGACCGAACCGAACTGAGAAAACGGAGTGTCTTTTTTACTATTTATATATTTTATAAAAAATAATTTTAAATAATAATTATATATTTTATATGTATCTTTATAAATTATTATTTATAAAATATATAATTATAAAAAATATTTTATAAATAATATTGATTTAAAAGCTGAATTAAATTTTTTTATAAAAACTTTCCCGGGCAACATGTTGCCGGGGATTAGTATAGACACGTCATCACGCGTAACAAAAATAAACACTAATCAAAGTCAAACAAAGTCAACAGGTTTCCCGGGCGACATGTCGCCCGGGATAAGTCATCACACGTTAATTAACACTAATCACAATGCTTAAACATGTACAGTTAGTAAAAATATTATCCCGGGCGACATGTCGCCTGAGAAAAATGAGCGGGAAAAATTACCGCCAAGATTTTCGTTGATTGTTTTGGTCAAATTTTAACCAAGTTATCCCGGGCGACATGTCGCCCGGGAAACTCTATTCAAACTTTGACTGAAAATTTGATTAGATTTGGTGCCACGTCGGATGGACTTTTGTCATTTAGTGAGGTTTCCCTGGCGACAATTGTCGCACGGGAAAAGTTCGTCGCCTGTTCTACTTTTTCTTGTAGTGTTTTCTGTAAGGTGTGAATGAAAAGCATAAAGTATAGTGTAGTCTATAATACCATCATATTAGTTTATATATCTGCAAACGGCTATTTATGTTGAATTCTACTTATCTGTGTTTCAGATACATTGAAAGTTAGTCAAGAAGGACTGGCCATCTTGGAACGGTGAGATAACAAGCTTAATTTATTATTACTAAAAGTAATAGTACTAACATTTTGAGTTGTTATTTCAGTGTGTATCAAGAAAGTTTCATATGGCCGATAAACTCTGACATTATGATAACCGTTAGCCAGGGGGATCAAAATCACAAATAGATTGATACCTGGTTTTATAACGGACGTATGGGCCAAGGACCAAATGACCAGAAACGATCTTCTCGTGCAAATTCAATACCAGGCTCTATTCCAAAGGCTCGTAAATCATGATGGTTCGGGGAATTTTTGTGATTGTAAGATTGATGACGTATAACACGTAGAGCAGGCCTTTAGGCCTAGACTACATACGCCGTACATAGGCCCAAACCCAATATTACAATCAAAAGATGCAATGGACCGGAACTAAGCCTAAGCCAAACTAGCGACGGTCCGGAGGCAGCAAGACGGACGAAAGGCTTCTAGAGGACACTTCCGCAAGTTAGCAAAAGTTCGTTAGGCAAGCCTTAGTCCGCAAATCACGATTATAAGCGGATCATCGCCTGAAGAGGGCCCCACTTCGGCCCACTAATAGAAACAAGCAAAATATTAGGAAAACCTAATATTGGGCTCACCTATAAAAAGGGGTACTCTGACACTCCACAAGGTATGATTTTCTGACCACATATCACACACACATACTCTAACATTCTTTGACAAACATATTTACTTACTCATACAGCGGAGTCTAATCGTGGGGCCCGTCCCTATGATATGACTAACGGTTTACCTTTAATTGTGTAGGAGATCATCTCATTACTTGATTTAGTACAAGATCTCATCATTTGCCCAGTCCAATAACCACACCATATCCATCTTTCCAACCCATAACATTTTTTGTACTAACAAGTTGGCGCCATATGTGAGACCCGAATACAACTGCGTTCTACGAAAATACTCACCATGAGCAATCCTGAACAATCCGCTCCTAGCCAGCCCACGTCTGCCGTGTAGAACATGGTTAGGAGAGAAAAAGAGCCAGTTTTGCAAGACCAAGGTGGGCCCGCGTCTGACGCAGCCCTCCGGGAGTATTATAACAAAAACTTTAACCATGGGAAAGAAAAGAATTAAAAGTTGAAGGGATTGAAAGCCCGACTAAACTTTAACGGATCCTCCGGGTCATCACAGTACTCTGAGTCAAGGATGATGAGTACTAGGGAACATGAAAAGAGGTACAGATCTAGGCGCTCCTGTAGCCTAAAACCCAGCCCTAGTGTGTTCTCAAGAATAAGACGTGAACGATCAAGATTGCCAAGACAAAAATTAAAAGAAGGAGGCGTGTTTAAAAGGTTAGGAAACAGAGAAAAGAGTGTGTCCGCACGCTCAGACAGCCATAACCAGCGTTCCTATTCGAGATATACGAAAGCGTTCTCAGAAAGTGATTACAGCGGAGGCGGGCATTAGAAATCAAGATCAAAGAAAAAGAAAGTAGGGAAGAGGACGACTTGTCCCAGCCATGGGTATGTAAAGAAATAGATCCTTTTACACCCAGAATCCGATACTTTGATTTCCCAAAAAACAGAATGCCCAGCCAAATCAAACATACGACAGGAGTGAAGCTCTAGAGGATCACCGAAAAATCTTTCAGGCAGCTGCCAAAACAGAATGGTGGGCTATGACGATCTGGAAAAAGCGTTACTGGAAAACTATCTTCAACAAAAGAAGTACATCAAAGATCCCATAGAGCTCCATAACATCAAGCAACGGGATGGAGAGTCTACGGAAGACTTTGTAAGAATATACAAGCTAGAAAGCAGAGACGTCAAGGGGGCACCAGAGTGCATGAGGATCTCTAAATTCATGCATGGAATTACAAACCCTGAACTTATCAAACGTCTTCATGACAAAATCCCAAAAACGGTGGATGAAATGATAAGAGTGATCACATCTTTCTTCTGAGGGGAGGTGGCAGCCTCGAATCATGAGTTGAAGAAGTCGTTTCCACCATGGAAGCAACAAGAGGGTAATCAGAAGCATAATTCAGAAAAGGAAGTTTCCGGAACCAGCAAAGGCCGAAAAGGAAGCAGGATCATTTTACGCTCCTCACAAAAACTCCCAAAGAAATTTTTGCCTTAGAAAAAGGGAAATTTAAAGCTCCGCCACCAATGTCGACTCCGGTCAAGAAGCAGAATCACACCAAATTTTGTGAGTTCCATGGTGAAGTAGGACATAACACAGACGAGTGTATGCACCTGAAGAAACAAATAGAAGAAATGCTTAAGGCAGGAAAGCTTTTGCACCTAATAAAGGAGCTAAAATAGAACAGTGGAAAAGAACAGCCTAAGATGGTGAAGAAAGGAGAAACCTTTGGGAAAGGCAAAGCATTAGCCATCCTAATGGTCCAACCTTGGGAAAAAGTAGCTAGGCAAAAAATAATACAAAGTTTTTCTCATAACACAGAAATCCTTTTCCCGCCTCAAGATGAAGACGAAGGGACAAAGGGTCCAATGATCATCAAGGCAGAAATAGGAGGTCATTGCATCCACCGCATGTACGTGGATGGTGGATTAGCTTCAAAAATACTATATGAACACTGTTTCAACCGACTCCGCCTGAAAATTAAGAACCAGTTGGTGCCAGCTACCACCTATTTGATTGGATTTAGTGGTGAGATAATATGGCCAATAGGGAAAATATAACTAATGGTGAGGATTGGAGACGAAGAACACTCCGCTTCGGCTTGGATGAATTTCGTGGTCGTAAGGTCACCATTTCTGTACAATGGAATTATTAGAAGACCAGGAGTTAGGAAATTGCAAGCAGTTCTGTCGATGGCTCACGGAATGCTGAAAATACCAATGGAAGGAGGAGCAATACCCTAAAAAGAAGTAGGTTGGTTCCGTTGGAATGCGAGTTAGTCTCCAGACTAGAAGAGACCCCCGGGCTCCCAAACCAATGGTGGAAGAAAGAGTCAAGGTGGCAATAAACCCAGATTATCCGAAACAAATAGTAATGATCGGTTCCACTCTCATCGAAGAGGGCCGCAACAAGTTGTGTAACCTGCTTTAGCGCAACTTGGATATTTTGCTTAGAAGCCTGCAGATATGACCGGCGTCCCAAGACATATTGCAAAACACCGCTTGAACGTGCGGGAGGGATGTTCTCCGGTTTGGTAAAAGAAAAGAGGGCAAGCAGCAGATAGAAATCAAGCGATACAGGAAAAAGTCAGAAAACTTGTGGAGGCAGGAATAATGAAGGAAGTACATTACCATGACTGGTTGTCCAACCCAGTGATGGTAATGAAACATGATGACAGTTGGAGAATGTGTGTTGATTTCAAAAATTTAAACAAAGCATGCCCAAAAGATGGTTATCCGCTACCAGAAATAGACTGGAAGGTAGAATCCTTATGCGGATTCCCTTTCAAGTGTTTCGTAAACGCGTACAAAGGCTATCACCAATTACAAATGGAAAAAGAAGATGAAGAAAAAATAGCGTTCATTACGAGCCAAGGAATATTTTGCTATACGAAGATGCCTTTTGGTCTGAGAAATGCTGGGGCAACTTACCAGCATTTGGTGGATAAAGCATTCCACAAATATATTGGAAGAAATCTCGAAGTGTACGTGGATGATATTGTAATCAAAAGCCGCACAAAAGATGAGATAGTCAGAGACATAGAAGAAACGTTTAAAACTCTAAGGGAAATTAACATGAAACTCAACCCTAAAAAGTGTACTTTTAGGGTAGAGGAAGGGATGTTCTTAGGGTACAACATCAACACTAAGGGGATGAAAGTGTGTCCAGATAAGGTGGACGCTGTCTTAAGTCTTTTATCCCCAAAATGCTTAATAGACGTGCAAAAGTTAAACGAAAAACTCGCAAGCCTAAACAGGTTCTTGGCCAAATCAGCAGAGAAATCATTATCGTTCTTTAAAACTTTGAAAAAATGCACGAAGAAAAGTGGTTTTCATTGGACTGCGGAAGCGGAAAAGACATTTAGGCAAATGAAGCAGCTAATAGTAGATCTTCCTATGCTAACCGCACCAATGGAAAAAGAGAAACTTATTGTCTACTTGGCAGCAGCAAAAGAGACGGTAAGTGCGGTCCTTATGATGGAAAGGGAAGCTAAACATATGCCCATCTACTTTGTCAGCAGGGCATTAAGGGGTCTGAAAATAAACTATAAGTCAATGGAAAAGGTAGTGCTGGCCTTATTGCATGCTAGTAAGCGACTAAAAAGATACTTTTAAGTACACCCAATCATAGTAATCACAGACCAACCAATACAGCAAGTGTTATCAAGACCAGAAGTAGCAGGAAGGCTACATAAATGGAGCATCGAATTGGGAGAATACGCAATACATTACAGACCTAGAGTATCAGTTAAAGGGCATGTATTGGCAGATTTCATAGTCGAACGACTAGAGGAGGAATCTCCAGATACTCTAATGGAAGTAGAAGAAGAACTCCCCGAGCCATGGATCATATTTATGGATGGATCATCCTGCACAGATGGTTTCAGGGAAGGACTGATACTCACAAATCCATAGGGGATGAATTCACTTATGCCTTAAGATTTAGGTTTGAGGCAACAAACAATGAAGCGGAATACGAAGCTTTGATTGCTGGATTGTAGATAGCAGAACAAATAGGTGTTAAAAACCTTCAAGCAAATGTGGACTCACGCTTAGTTGCAAACCAAGTAAACGGGGTGTACGTTGCAAAAGAGACTGACATGATCCGTTGCTTGGAAAAATTAAGACCACTTACAAGCAGATTTAAGACGTTCTTAATCAGGCAAATCCCTAGAAGTGAAAACAAAAAAAACTGACGCACTAAGCAAAATAGCTTCCACAAGCTTTGCACACTTGAGTAAGCAAGTATTGGTCGAAGAATTAAAAGAAAAATCCATAAGTGAAGTGGAAATATTGGCAGTGGTATAAGAAGAAGGAGATACCTGGATAACCCCTATTTTTGAATATCTAAAGGATGAAACCCTGCCAGCGGATGTGAAAAAAGCAAGAGCAGTAAGACGCAAGTCGCAACGGTTTGATATAATTAATGGGACTCTCTAGATAAAGTCTTTCCTTGGACCATGGCAACGATGTGTGGGGCCACTTCAGGCAAACTATGTTTTGAGAGAAATACATGAAGGATCTTGCAGCATGCACGCAGGCACGCGATCTGTTATGGCAAAAGCCTTACTGATCGGTTACTACTGGTCTACCATGAATAAAGATGCAAGGGCACTAATAAGAGTGTGCCAAGACTGTCAAGTTCATAAACCTATACCAAGAAATCCACAGCAAAAGCTTATTCCAATCACGTCTCTATAGCTATTTTACAAATGGGGAATTGACATAGCCGGACCTTTTCCGGAAGGTCCTGGGAAAGTCAAATTCTTAATAGTAGCTATGGATTAGTTCACAAAGTAGATTAAAGCTAAACCAGTTGCAACCATCACTGGCAATCAAATCAAAAAATTTGTGTGGGACAATATCGTTTGTAGATTTGGGCTCCCAGGATAGATCATTTCGGACAATAGAAAACAGTTTCGGGACAATCCATTCAAAGATTGGTGTGAGAAACTATGTATTCACCAACACTTTGCTTCTGTCAAACATCCACAGACCAATGGTTTGGTAGAAAGAGCAAACCGCAGTCTTGGAGAAGGAATAAAAGCGAGATTAGGCGCAAGGAATAAGAAGTGGATGGAAGAGCTTTCTCATGTTTTATGGGCACACCGCACCATGGTAAAATCTAGCAATGGATACACTCCATTCTCATTAACATACAGAACAGAAGCAGTCATTCCAGCAGAAATTGGCATGCCCACACTAAGAATAGAGAAAGTAGACTTAGTACAAAACAATGAAGCTTTGGAAATCAACCTCGACCTTTTAGAAGAACGAAGGGAGCAAGCGGCAATACGTGAGGCAAAAAGCAAAGCAAGAATGAAAAAGTACTATAACTCCAAAGTCAAAAATACAAGCTTCAAACCAGGAGACCTTGTGTACCAGAACAATGATGCAAGCCATACAGAAGACACATGGAAGCTAGGTCCCAAATGGGAAGGACCGTACGAAGTCACAAAAGCACTTAGAAAGGGCGCATACAAGCTAAGGGACCATGATGGAAAGTAACACCTGTAAACTTGGAATGTCAGCAACCTCAAGAAGTGTTATATTCACAAAATGTAAGCAATTCACCCATGCGGATTCCGCGGTGGGGTAATGCATTTCAATCTATCTTATTTATCCATTGTAATATCTTTTAATTTTTTTAATGAAAGTGAAGATTAGCTACCTCCACAAGTTTGTTTCTAAAATATTTGTTTTTTTACTTTGCAAAGTTACTTTACATGTGATTAAGACGCGCACACAATAAGGGCATGACCCACCGAAAGTTATTCCGCATAACAAAAAGGATGAGTAAACCTAACAATTCACTCAAATATACATAAGAGGTATTGCAAACCCAATATCGGGAGAATAACCCACAAGTATTCAAGTAAAACTATCACATTAAACATATCATCATGGCATTCAGGTGATAGCAAAATTATGTTAAGCTTCCAACATTCAAAATCATATAAGTACATTTTACCGCAACAAAAAGGTCACAAGTGACTGCGGTATCTAATGGATAAAAACAGTTAGAAAATTGTTCACATACAAAGAGGTCACATACGACCAAAGCAACACATCTTAGATAAAACTGTAAGTAAGTCAATGCGGGATGTTCAATTCCGCATCATCAACATTTGGAAACGGCTCCGCGTTCCCATCAGCATTTGCCTGGTTATCCGTGGCCACAACTTCATAATCATAAACAGAGATAGGAGCAATTATGCTAGCAGAAGCAAAAGTAATGGACAGGGTCGTGGTGGTTTCAGCAGTAGCGTGAATGACATTAGAAGTGCCTTCCATGCCTGTTAAAGCCGTAACGGACAAGGGC
>BQNB010070570.1:0-28392 GCA_026074375.1 Tanacetum coccineum
CTTGCACCACTTTGATCAAATGACAACTTTAGTCTTTCCCTCTTTTCTAGTTTAGATTTTTGACACACCAATGTTTTTCTTAAATAGAAACCGACAACCGTGGCTCAGGATTACACTACCAAGACCATTTTTATTCCTGTCACACTAAATTTAATTTAAAACATTTAATAAGATGTGTACACTTTAAAACGCGAGTCCGGTTCAAGACAAGGAACAAAAATGACGAAGTCCGACAAAAATATAAATCTCGCAAAATAAAATAAGTTGGGGCGTGTCATAATATTTATGATGCCCAAAACACTTAATGGTCGCGCGGTCAATCATTGACTCGCAAATCGACTAAAAAAATTTCTCACTTCCGGTTGAAATAAAATACGAAAATAATTATTCTTGACAAATAAAATATTAAATGTCGACGTTTAATCATATGAATTTATAAAATAATAATTATGACGTCGAATCTGCGATCGTCGTACGCGTCGTAAAACTCGGGTTGTTACAAAAACCTAAGCAAGATCATTTCAAGTATTACAAGAGTGTTTTTCACAAGATGAGTAGACGATATGGCTACATGTTCAGACATTTAAAGCAATCATTCATGCCAAGGAAAGACTTTACTAAAATGGCAGACGCAGTCAAATCAACAATGAAGAAAAATGTCCCTTCAATGGTTGACAAGAGAGTCAATAAGATTGCAAAGAAGCTTGTTCTATTATATGTAGATAAAGGATTATTGTTTTACAGTCAAAAGTCTCATAATGACATTGATGCTTTGGTTGCTGAGCCTGTAAAGAAGGAAAAAGAGAATCTTCGAGCTGAACTTTCTATGCAGGTTACTAATGATGTAGCTAACACTGTTCCTTCGCAGGTTGATTCATTCTTAAGGAATTATATGTCGAACAATATTCTTCATGTCCATCCTACTACGGCTGCTAGTTCTTTTGTCCATGATCTTCAATATCAATTGTACTTAAAGATGAAAGATGATGAACAAGTACGCAATGTTGATTTATCCATATGGTGGTCACTAAAGCTTATGTTTAAGAAACCCGCACCTCCTGCTGCACCTTGTCGAATTGCCGATGTTCGCACTAGAGATCATGAAGACCATTATGATGATTCTCGTCCTGAGGGAGAGAGTAGTGCGAAGAGACAGAGGACATCTGAACATGGAACATATTCAATGGGTGGATCTTCATCTGAACAAGCTATGAATGAATCAAATCCTTTTGGCTCAGGTACTCAAGAACAGCTAGATGAATTTGATGCTTGGATGGATGATTTTGGTACAGATGATGAAGTTCCCTCTAAAGAAGTATCACCGGAACTCTTGGAAGAAATATCAGGGGAAGTTGATGATGCTCAACTACAGATTGCTATGAATGATATGCTGAGAGTACGCCGTAATTCAGGAGAAGAGCATCAGTTTCATTTGGATCAAATGCAAAATCATCTGAAAAGTGATATTGTTTAGGAAAGAAGAAAAGAAGACTTGTCAATACAAATTCCAAAGAAGCCGGCTCTAGTGTTTCAAAGTTATGAAAGAGATCCAAAGGCTTCACCAATAACTCTGCTAAATCAAGACCTATTTTATCTGAAGCACGGTAACTCAGGACCAAAGAAGTATGTTCTATCATTGCACAAGTATCCTGCAGTACCATTCCCAGAAAATGATCTTGAAGAACTGACCTCAAGATGGGTAAGAAAACAATTCAAAAGGTTTAATTTTTATGCTTGATATAGTGTTGAACATTGGAAGAATCTATGGGCAAAGCAACATTACATCATAAGGCAAGAAAAGAAAAGAGACAATCCTGATGAAGTTTACTCAAAGTCAAAGATTGTAGAAGTGGTCAAAACTTTTTATAATCTAGGTCATGAGGATAAGTATATAACATAGATTATGGTGAGAAGAGAAGATGGAAAGTTTGATGCGTTCTCAGAATCAGACTACAAGTATCTCACAAGAATGACATTGAAGATTTGTATCTAATGTGCATAAATGGTAAGGTAAAGGATTATCGAGAAACTAGATTGTGGGGATCATTAATTGTCTTTATCAGAAGTTGCATCATCTGGGAAAGAGTTCATGATTACCAGCTGGGCTTGGAAAGTTATCAACAGAAAGTCAACCTTACTGCACCAACAATCACATTTCATGGTATTGAAAGGAAAAAACTGCTAACCATTACTTCTAAACCGATAGTTGGTTTGATCTATGAAAACAGCAAGAAGGATATGAGGGTGATGGTTATTAAAGAGATTCCCAAGTTTTGTGATGCTACATTGATAAGGGTTTTGAAGTTAGTAGAAAAGAAGAACATGGATGTAAATCACGGGTATGCATATCCAACGCTCAATGATAACGATGCAGAATACTTAAGGTTTTATGAGGAATACATCAAAGATCGGTTAAGGCATCGGGATCAGATGAGACGCTAGGAGATGTACGTGAATGGAAGACCACTAGGACCAAGAAGGGATCTTCCAAAATAATTAACCCTTAGGGGGAGATTGTTAGTTTTAAAAGTGTCAATTATTGATACTTAAGTGGTTTATTGAATTTATATAATGTTTAGAAATAGTAAATGTAATAAAGGTAAGTGAGATTAGTTAAAATATCTCACTTAACCTAACTAGGAAGGGTAGATTAGTCAATAAAGGAAAGTGTGCTCTCCACGCTATAGATACCCATTCATTAGATGAAGGGGTTAAGGCTTGACAACTGTATTCTCTCACTCCCTCATTTATTCTTCTTCTTTTATAAAATTAAAAATTAGTGAAAGTCTTGCCTTCCTCTCTTACTATCTCTATATTCCTAAAGCGTATTAAGTGTGATTCAATATTTACCGACCTAACAAAAATACCCAAAATTCGTCGGAAATTCTCAAATCTTGCCGGAAATGCCCATAACTTGCCGGAAATGTCAATCCAATTAATCATCGATTAATCACCAATTAATCTCACCTATACCTATTACAACTTACAAGGAAGTCGACCCCCGACTATCGATTCATGACTTTTGCAACCTTGATTAAATGTAAACTTATCATTTTCCATATTTTTAGTAACTTTATAAAATAAACAAATACACCCTTACCCTTTATATCCCAAAATTTCATATCTTAAAAAAAATACAACATGTATGTTGTTATTTATGGATATTATCAATATAGCTTCAATTCATGTATATGCACAGGATTATAAGTATCAAAATGAAATCACAAGTTATTGTGATATATAAATGAATACACAAGGTTGTACATGTACGAATAGCTCATGTTACTCCTTTTTATGAGTTTTTTTTGTAACCATGGTTTCCGCTCTCTAGGCTGACTACTTCATGGGGTTTGAACTCACCGCCACACAGACTTAAACCAGGTAAATCCCTCCCTTTTTAGGAGGTTGGCGTGGCCACTTCAGAGTTGTTTGCACCTAGCAGGATTCGAACTTGGGGCCTCACACCTTTTAATGTGACACTTGCAAGTCCTTTTACCACTAGGCCACCCTGGGGTGGTTTTCTTTTTATGAGTTTAGGCATATATATTCTGATTTTATTTTATTTTTCTAGCTGTCATCAATAACGACTCATGTTATTCTTTTTACGGGTTTGAAAATAAATAACGTGTTATATGAAGAGTATTTATTTGATTTTATTTTATATGAGTTTTAATAAGTAAAAGCTAACATGACGCCGCATATAATATGTGCGTATGACTAATGACACCCAACAATCTAACTGAAAAGATAGAGTGAAATCACTTGGCCAAAAATTAAGGATGGCTCATGATGAAATTGAAAATTGTTTCGATATCTTAGAGTACAAGACGTGCAACATGTGGTTTTTCAAGGTGGCTAACCACAATGATGTTATGATACTTCACTCAGTGTGGTTGTTAGAGTAGTCTTCTAAATTGGTTTCTACCTTGTTAAGAATGTGTGTTTATTGTGTGCGATAGACATAAGTCATATAACTAAGACCACGTCGAATCTAATAAAGTAGAACAAGAGAACAAATCAACGATAGTAGTACGATAATCAAACGTTATAAAGTGAATGGTGATCCAACAAGAAGGATCAGCGATCAGGAAATTATGATTTGAAAAAACGCCGCCATGAGGAAAAAAAGAGTTTAGACCAAGCCAACAACCATAGCAGCCTGAGGTCAAATTGACATATCTAGGTGGCATGTGGGTGATGATAGAATTGGATAAGGAGGCTACCAAACATAAATTGTTGCAACACATTGAAGTCAATTCCTAGTTCCAAGATCTTTAGGCTGCGAAACAAGATTTTGTTAGTGATGAACATGTTGTTTGGGTGGATATTGAAGGAGTCCCGTTGAATGTTTGGACTCGTGAAACATTCTTGAAGATAGGCAAGAAATGGGGGGAGACAATGGATATTGAAGAAAACCTTGATTCGTCGTTTTCTCAAAAACGATTGTGCATTAAGACTAAACAACCTGATAATATATTAGAGACGTTTAAGGTAATTTTTAAAGGAAAGGTGTTCATGGTTCGTGCAAAAGAGTTATTTGCATGGACTCTAATCTTTCTGGAACACAAAGTGTCCGAGTATATCTCAGATGATGAGTCATTGCATGGTGCAAAAAACAACTCAGTTGGGTCGCAACATGGAGATGATGATCTGGAAAACGATAGTGATGTGGAAGGTGTTTCTGAAACAATCTTTGGTGATAAATCTTCATCTCCAAATAATAGTGCATGCAACTGCAATGAAAAGGAGGTTGAGCAACAATCAAAAGATCCTTTTAATATTTATGACCTACTGAAACAATATCCAAAAGGTGATGCACAAGGTTCGAATTCAACTTTCTCTCATCCACCAGGTTTTACCCCGGAGGTACTATAGACACGACAGGAGAATGAACATGTAGGAGTAGATCTTTACAATGAAACAGACAATGAGACTTCACCTTTGGTTCATGCGAAGGTCATGAATTTCTCACAGGAGGTGCATGAAAATGAGACATCTATTGGGGATTCTACTTTTCATTACTCTCATAATGCTCAACAGGGAGGCTCTATTTTGGAAGTGATGGATGGTATGATTCGGGTAGGGCAATCAATGGGTTACGCTATGGAAGGATGTATGAAGGATATTGAACACATCATTGGGACACAAGGAGTAGACGCCATTCCCAAATGAATATTCTCTCATTGAATATCTAAGGTCTTGGTCACAAGACGAAAAAGGAGTGGGTAAAGGAGTTAAACATTAAACATAAAGTCAACTTTCTTGCGTTACAAGAGACGAAGATGGATCGAGTTAATCATATGGTTGTTAAATTTATATGGGGAAACTCAAATTACCAATATGTGTCTAGTGATTCGGCTGGTAGTTCGGGTGGTATTTTATGTGTTTGGGAAGCGACTGTTTTCAAGAAAGACTATGCTACAGTATCTGATAATTTCATTGCTATTTACGGGACTTGGATCTCCAATAACTCCAAGGTTCTTATTGTGGTTATCTATGCTCCTCAACCTCCTTCTCATAAACGTGTATGGGATTATATTTCGACTTTGATAGCGCGTTGGAATGGCGACACGATTGTAATGGGTGATTTTAACGAAGTGCGATCTAAAGAAGAAAGACTTGGTTCGAATTATAATCAGGCAAGCTCAAGATTTTTTAATCAGTTTATCACATCTTCGGGGCTTGTGGATGTCAATTTGGAAGGATACTCTTTTACGTGGTCTCATCCTTCGGCTACCAAAATGAGTAAACTGGATCGTTTCCTTGTCTTGTATGGTATTATCTTGTTATTTCCATCAATTATGGCTCTATGCCTTGATCGTCATTTATCGGATCATCGGCCTATTCTTCTTCGTGAGATTCCTACGGATTATGGTCCGACTCCGTTTCGTTTCTATCATTCTTGGTTTAAGTGGTACGGGTTCGATGTCATGGTGGAGCAAGCCTGGAATTCTTTATCTCATACAGATTATAATGGGTTGATTCGGTTCAAGAAAAAACTTCAAGACTTGAAGAAAATTATTCCTAGTTGGGTCAAGGTTAAGAAGTCGCAACAGTCTGGTGCTATTAAATCCATCAAAGATGAATTGACGGATATTGATAAGAGATTGTATTGTGGGAATGTCTCTGATGAGATGCTATTTAAAAGAATGAAGTTGATGCGACAGCTTCATGATATAAATCAGATGGAAGTAAGGGACAATTTTTAGAAATCTAAAATTAAATGGGCGATCGAGGGGGACGAAAATTTGAAATTCTTTCATGGCATTATCAATAAGAAACGTTCTTAATTGTCGATTCATGGAGTTTTCGTTGATGGTGATTGGAATACCGATCCGGTGTGGTTAAGGATGCGTTCAAAGACCATTTTGCAACTCGCTTCAAACAACCTGTTCATGGTCGGTTAAAGTTAAATATCTCGTTCACCAATCGATTATCCACTGAGCAAGGTGTAGATATGGATCGTAGTGTGTCTCGGGATGAAATTCGTATCGCCGTTAGGAACTGTGGCGAGAATAAGTCTCCTGGTCCTGACGGGTACTCGTTTGAATTTTTTAAGAGATATTGGAGGTTTGTCGGTCCTGATTTTTGTTCCGCTGTTGAATGCTTTTTTGATAATGGCAAATTTCCGAAGGGATGTAATTCGTCATTCATAGCTTTGATCCCAAAAGTTAGGGATGCTAAATTTGTCACTGATTTTAGACCTGTAAGCTTGATTGGATGTGTTTATAAAGTCGTTATGAAGATCCTTGCTAATCGGTTAGCTATGGTTATCTCGGACCTTGTCTCCGATATCCAATATGCCTTTGTTGCTAATAGGCAAATATTAGATGGGCCTTTCATTTTAAATGAGTTGCTTGCTTGGTGCAAAAAGAAAAAGAAGAAAGCTATGGTTTTTAAAGTCGACTTTGCTAAGGCGTATGACTCGATTCGTTGGGACTATTTGTTAGATGTTTTACAAGCTTTTGGTTTCGGCCCTAATTGGTGCAGGTGGATTCGAGGCACTTTTAGCTCCGCAATGGCTTCGATCTTGGTTAATGGGAGCCCAACTTCTGAATTCCCGTTCTTTTGTGGGCTAAAACAAGGAGATCCTTTGGCGCCATATCTATTTATCCTCATTATGGAGTCTTTACATATCTCATTTTCTAGAGCTATTAACGACGGATTATTTAAAGGTGTTCATATACAAGGATCGATGTCTTTATCTCACATTTTCTACGCCGATGACGTCGTTTTTATAGGGGAATGGTCTAATTCTAACATGGTGAACATTGTTAAAATTCTTAAATGTTTCTTTCTCGCTTCGGGATTGAAAATTAATATTCAAAAGAGTTAAGTTTTGGGTGTTGGTGTCCATCGGAACCTCGTTGTTCAGGCAGCTTCGTTGATTGGATGTGCTGTCATGCAAAAACCTTTTCGGTACCTAGGAGTGATGGTAGGAGATTGTATGTCTCGGAAGCTTGCTTGGGCTGATACGGTCCAGAAGTTACGTTCCCGGTTATCTAATTGGAAGGTTAAAACGCTTTCTATTGGAGGTAGATTGACGCTCCTAAAATTGGTTCTTGGTGCTTCTCCTCTATATAACATGTCTATCTATAAAGTTCCTAAAGGTGTTCTGAAGGAAATGGAAGCGATCCGTAGTAATTTTTTCAATGGTGTTGATACTTTGGAAAGAAAGATTGCGTGGGTTTCTTGGAATAAAGTCTTGGCGTAGAAAAATGGCGGTCTTGGTGTTTCAAGTTTCCACGCGTTGAATCGCGCTCTTTTACTAAAGTGGGTGTGGCGCTTTCTTTCTCAACATGGGTCTCTTTGGTATCGTGTTATTCAAGCTCTGTATGGTCCTTCTTTCGAGTTACACCCTGTTAATCAGCCATCGATATGGTGCTCTATTTTACGAGAGATGCATTTGTTGAATTCCAAAGGGTTCGACTTTGGCTCTCACTGTAAGAAGCGAGTAGGGGATGGTCATACTACTCGGTTCTGGTACGATAATTGGGTTTCTAATCAACCCTTTCGTGTTAGGTTTCCTCGTTTATTTTCTCTAGAGACGGATAAAGAGTCAACGGTTGCTTCAAAGTTGGGATCTTCTTCCATAGATGTCTCCTTTTGAAGATCAGTTCGTGATGGATTTGAGCGACAGCAGTGGACTGACTTAAATTCTTTATCAGGTTCTGTTATTCTTTCTTCTTTTAAGGATAGATGGATTTGTGATTTGAATGGTGATGGTGAGTTTCGTGTTAAAGAGGTTTGTATCATTTTAGATGATATTCTTCTTCCTTTTGATACTGATGCAACGAGATGGGTGAAATATATCCTGATTAAGATTAATGTTTTTGCTTGGCGTGCTCGGCTAGATCGTCTTCCGACTAGATGTAACCTTATTCGTAGAGGAGTGGTTTTGGACTCTTCTTTATGTCCGATATGTGGCTTGGTTCCAGAGGATATTCATCATGTCTTGTTTCGATGTGATACTGCTCAGCTTGTCTTTCGCAGGATTTGTCGTTGGTGGGACTTGGATTGGCATGACTTATTGTCCTTTTCAGATTGGGTTGCTTGGTTTTCTGCTATTCGGTTCCCGTCTAGACTCAAGTTAATTTTGGAAGGAGTTTTTTACATAGCTTGGTGGCATCTTTGGGCGTATAGGAACCAAACTATTTTTGCAGTGAACCCTCCGAGACGTTTTGAGATTTATGATGATATAGTTTCGCATTCTTTTAATTGGTGTTCTAGTAGATGTAATCGTTTTTTTTTCTTTGGAGAGTTGGTTGAAAAATTCTCATTTGATTTCTTTGTAATGTTCTTTCTAGCATCTTGCTAGTTAATAAAATTTGCCGTTAAAAAAAAGTCATATAACTATAAGAGCATATGGTATCATGCGTTATAAGGCTAGCTAGTATCATATAACGACGTCGTATGATGTGAGACGACACCCTGGTCGGCGCCATAGGTCCTTACTCACCAACCCACGCGTTCCGTCATTCTTTTTGTGGGTTTTGTATTTATGTGTGTGTGTGTGTGTTTTTTGTGACCTGAGTTTCCGACTCGATATTGCAAGCCGACTAATCTCAGGGTGAGTACCCTTTTGGATAGTCCGGAGTCGGTGCATGTGAACCTCCTATGTGGTCACAAAGAGATTAATTTTCTCTTCGTTGAATTCTAATCATTGTGTTTATGTGTGTGTTTTTCGGGTGAAGATGAAGGGAAGAGGAATAAGAATGGGTTTATATTTAATTTTTTACATTTTCAACCCATTTAATTTTATTCTTTTGACTTTAGTCCTTTTAAGTACTACTTGTATACCTTTAGTCCTTCTAGGTTTGCAATGTTAGCCGTTAAATTATATAAAATTTGATTTAGATGTAATATATTTTTTTTGTTAAATGATGTAACGTTTTTATTTAAGTATACTGTTTTATTGAATAGATTAAAAAAATTAAAAAACTGTGAAGGTGTTTTATAATTTGAGTGACAGAAAAAAATTATTTTTTATTAAATTATAAAGGCTGAGTTATAAGAAATAATTGTTAATGTGATAATATTTTTTTCTTATAACACGAGTTGCATGACTCCAAGACACCTTATGCTCCAAGTAAAAAATTCAATATAATTATTAGGATCCTAAAAATGGTTCATATCATATCATCAAATTATAAATATTCCTATCCCATTTTGAAAGGTTGTACATACCAAATAATATTTGCAAACACATAGGATCCTAAAAATGTAACTTTTCCAAAGAGATCAAATAACAAAACTAAAACTAAATAAAAAGAGCTTCATCTTGAACTCTTTTAACCAAAAGTTAAAATATTACTGTATTATCATAACACTAAAAGACAATAAAAGAAGCTACAAAAGTCCACAACTCCTTTTCAAGGACCAGTCCACTTTCTGTACTCTCTGTCCCCCTTCACCATCCCACTACATTCACGGGTGCACTCGCCGGAAAACACTCCACTCCGGCCAACCACCGGCAGCTTATTCCGGCGAGCATTACCAATAAATGTGCTCGACTTATACTTACTGGTTAGTCACATCTTTTACTATTTTTGCACCATTTCAACTTGCATGCTTTTTTTTAGCTTAGTACATTTATTACTCTTAGTTCAATGTTGCATTTAAGTTTTTTTTTTTACTTTATATCTAGAGTTTGTTAATGTACTGTACACTTTTATGTTATGTGTGTGTGTACTTCTTTGAAGTGTTTTTATCTAACACAAATTTAGCTAGAAAATCTTTCATACCCATCAGCAGATTCTGGATTTTTTTTTTCTAAATTTTGAGTGTACGAGTGTAAGTACATTATCAGATTTTTGCATTAGGTGTTCATATATCTTTTATACCATCTTATAAGTTATATATTATTTGCTCAAGTATGTGTTTAATTTAATTGACTGTTTACATATATCTCTGCATATTTAATTCCCTTTAAAAGTTTTAAACTTTTTGTTTAACCATGTTTTTTCTACTTAATAATTCCTATATTTCTGTATTTACAGGACTTGCAAGATTGGATTCTTTTTTTTAGATCATAATCTTTCTTACTTATAAGATTTTCTTGACTTTTTTGGTCAATCTTGTAAGTATTCACCTTCATGTCACTCTTTTTTCTGCATTTTCAATACTTGGCTAGTTGGCTTCGCATTTTTTTAATACCCACTATAAATTTTTATGAACTTTTTGGTCAATCATAGTATTTGATCATTTTTCCAAATTATCTTCTCATTTACCTCATTTTAGTACATAATCTTCCATACTCACCAAAAAAAATTTGTTTTTTGTCAACTCAGTCTTGTTTGCATTCACATTAGTCTCTTTTTTTTCATACCCATCACATGAGTCTTGAACTTTGTTCTAAACCTTGTGTTTACATGTGCAAACAAACACACCATAAAATGCATCCCATTATACCATTGGGATTCTAATATTTCCTTATTGTTTTGGATCTTGTTTCATACCCATGAAACATAATCTTAGACTTCACACTCAATCTTTTATTTGTGTCTGTTTAAGTGTACTTTGACCTTCACATTTCTTTAGTTTTCTGCTGCATCAACTTGTTAGACACTTAGATATGAAAGTGATTGAAATTAAATAATGTGTGTCCAATCATATGATCTTCAAGGTTTTTTCCTTTTTTAGTGTATTCATTTGTGTGCTATTCTTAGCCATTTAAGTTGTGGGTTCACATTGTGTTTCTATGGTTTACTTTCATTTGTGTTCACAAACTTCTTTTATAATATTCATCATTTCAACTTAAAATATCTCATTCATAATTGATAGTGTTTGCTTAAAGTTTCAATCTTTTTGACATTTTATATAGTGCCTGGATTACATATATGAGTTGTTTAGCACTAGTTGTTTATAGTTCTTTTGTGTGCTACATAAAGTGTTTACTTATGTTCAAATGATCATCTTATTCTGCCTAATCTGGGACCCATTTTTACCAAATATTCAATTCACCTACCAATCAATAAACTCATTACAGTAGTTTTTTAACCAGATCCTACTTATTTGAATATTTGTTATGTTTTGTCCATGGTTTGGTTGTATGGTGGACCAACAAATTATGAAAATTGATTCTTCATTCTTCACATGCTAATATCTTTTTCATATCTTGAAGCTAAGTTGTCTTGTGTTCAATAAATGAAGCATCTTCATTAGCTAATTTATGTTTGCTCGAATGTGCAGAACTGCAGATATCAAGACTGTAACTTAAAGTCTTTAAGCAAATGCAGGTATGCTTAAAAGGGTGAAAGCATCAACCTTTATTTCAATCTTGTTACTTGTTGTAGTTTTTTCACCGGTCGTTTTTTCACAAGTCCCATTGGGTTCAAGACTATCTGTGGAAGCGAAGAATCGTTGGGTTTCACCAAATGGGGATTTCGCAATTGGATTCTTTACTCGTTTGAGTCAGTATGGTATTGGGATCCGTATAAGCTCCGGTTTAATTCCAGTAGAGAAACAACCCATTGTTTGGGCTGCGGGTGGTGACTTGAGAGTTGGAGATAAGTCGTATTTTGAGCTCACAAAGGATGGAGAATTGGTGCTTTTCGATTCCACGAGAGGGGTTGTTGTTTGGGCAAGTAATACCACCAATTTATCTGTTGATTCAGCGGTTCTTCAAGACGATGGAAATTTTGTTCTTTTGAAGAAAACAAAAGACATTGTATGGCAAAGCTTTGATACTCCGTCTGATACACTTCTTCCAGGCCAGAATTTATCCGGATCTCAAGTGCTTCGAGCTGCTAGCAGAAATTCGATTTCTAGTTATTACAGTCTTCGAATTGGCGCGATTGGTGATTTGGAACTCAAATGGGAAAACAATATTATTTTTTGGCGAAGCACAGCTTCTTCACGAAAAGGTCTACGAGCTGTTCTTGCTTCTAATGGATCCCTTCAACTCTTTGATCAAACGTCAACCCCAATATGGTCAGTGTTTAGTGAAGATCATGGTGAATCTGATATCAAATTTCGGATCCTTCGGTTGGATGTAGATGGAAATCTTAGACTGCACTCATGGTCAAAAAACTCTACTTCATGGAAACTAGTCTGGCAAGCAGTTGAGAACCAATGTGATGTTTTCGCAACTTGTGGGGTCACTGGAATTTGTGCATTTA
This sequence comes from Tanacetum coccineum, assembly GCA_026074375.1. Lineage (NCBI taxonomy): Eukaryota > Viridiplantae > Streptophyta > Magnoliopsida > Asterales > Asteraceae > Tanacetum > Tanacetum coccineum. The sequence continues at coordinate 12,621 of BQNB010070570.1, forward strand.
ATGAGACGGGGTTACCTGTCTGTAAATGCCCGTTTTCACTATCGGCTGTTCCTTCTTCCAAATGTCTGCTTCCTTATCAGCAAAGTTGTAAATCAGGTTCTTCCATGATTAAACTTGATCATACTTCACTGTATGCTACTTTTCCTCCTAACGAGACCATCATCTCTCAAGTTAGTTCTACGCAATGTCAAAACTTGTGTCAACAAGATCATCTTTGCACTGCTGCAACTTACTTGAATGATGGGACCGCAAATTGCAGAATCAAGAGAACACAATATGTTAGTGGTCAATTGGGTTTATCAGTGGCTTCTGTTTCGTATGTTAAAAGATGTAACGATCCTATTGCTGTTGTGCCCAACATAATCAAACCCAAACCCTTAAATCCAACGCCAAACACTCCTTCAAGAACAGATTCACATAATGGGATTTGTGTTTCTTGTGCGATTAAAGTAGGCGGTGGAACAATTATCGTATTTATAGTATTTCACATAGGGCTAATGGTATTTTGGATTTATCGAAGAAAGTTTAGCATTATCACTCTGGATTATTCGGCTTCTAAAGGAGACTGTCCTAACCCGAGTGCTTTTCTTGCTTTATCATACGGTGAAGTAAAAGACGTTACTGAAAATTTTAAGCACCGGATAGGTAGAAATACGTTCAAAGGTGTGTTTCTACAAAACCAGCCGGTTTTGGTAAAAGAATATACTGTCGTGAACGTGGACGCACGAAAGTTTAGACGCGGGGTTATGAAACTAGGAAGTATTCATCACAGAAATTTAGTGAGATTAGAGGGTTATTGTTGTGACTCGAGTTATAGGTTCTTGGTACACGAGTATCTCAGTAACGGCTCACTTGCAAAGTGTTTAGAAGATCCTTTGATATGTAAAAGGCTGACCTGGCGAAAAAGGGTTGACTTGTGTATATCTGTAGCAAGGGCACTTTCGTACTTACACATGGGTTGTCGAGAGTTTATAGGCCATGGAAGTTTAACTTGTCAAAACGTATTTTTAGATGAGAATTTAGAAGCAAAAGTGAATGAATTTGGTATGGTAAATTTTCTTGGTGATGGATCAGATGGAAGTGGAGGTAGCGCGAAGGATATACAAGACTTTGGGTACGTTATGCTTGCAGTATTAAGTGGTGATCCGAAGGCTAACCAAAGTGGTTGTGACCTGGCGTACGAAAAATGGGTGAATGGCAATGTGGTTGAGATTGCGGACAACACCATAGAAGGTGGTGTGGATAACGATGAATTGGAGCGTGTCTTGAGAATAATGTTTTGGTGTTTTCAGTCAGACGAGAGAATGAGGCCTACAATGGGAGAGATAGTGAACGTGTTAGAGGGTGCAATGGCGGTTGATCCTCCGCCACACCCTTCATCTAGTAGGAAAAACATGTTTGAGGAAGAGTACACGACAGGATCAGACTCTGATGTTTAGGAAGCTAATGACTGCGAAATGCAAGGTCTTAACTAAGTTTTTTCCTTGTTTTTGTTTATATTCGTCGAGGCTAACTTTAGATCTGTACAAGTTTTTAGAATTGCCTAATGAATTAATTGAACTTTCACGAGTCACATTAAGAGCCCTAGGTGTAGTTACATCATAACACCATATTTTTGCCGCCACGTCAGCGCCACATCATCATAACACCAACACCACTCCCCTTATCATAACACCAAATAACACCACTCACATCTTTATTTTCATAAAACCCTCTAAACAATTATGTCATTCTTTTAACAAACTAACCATTTCATTCATAATTAAACATACAAATTACATTAAAAAAACACATTACAAAATAAAATAAAAAACATTACGAAATAAAAAAAAACATTACGAAATAAAAAAAAACCCTACTCGTCTTCGTCGTCCCCGTCACCCAAATCATTTCTTATTTTGTTTTTGATTAATCGTTTTTGCTTCTTGATCCAATAGGCGTCGTCGTCGTCCAAATCCTTGGTGCTAGAAACCTCAACTCCTCCAACCGCATGAGTGTGCGGTCTTTTTCGGCTTGTGCTTCGAAAGCCCTTTTGGCGGCTTCCCGTTTCAGACGAAGCTCCTGCTCCATTAACTCCCCGAATTGGGTTGACGCGCTACTTCCACCGGTGCTCGCCGTGGCGTCGGATTTGGTTTTCTTGGCGGGCCGTGGTTTGCCGGCCGGACGTGGTCGTGCATCGTGACCGAATAGATCCTCTTGGGTAGCCCCGGGGACGTCTCCGGTTAAGTCAACTTGTTCGGGTGCGTCCCATTTCGGGTGGAATCTCAAAACGGCCCAAGCATCTTCTTGAGAAAACGCGACCCCTTTATGCTCGTCACGGTAAATACTTTGAGCCCGTTTCAAATAATCCACATCGTTTTCGCCACTTTTCCCCAAACGTTTGGCCCGTTTGTACGCGGCGTTGAACTTTTGGCAATTGGCATTCAACGTATGCCATTTGCTAGTCAACATATCCTTTGTACGTTTTTGAAATTTTTTCGAATTGAACTCGTTCAAAACCCGATACCAAAACGTTTCATGCTTTTGTGACCTTCCGACATTATTATCTTCCGAAACGGCCACGTAACATGTTGCAAGCAATTCTTCTTCGACCGGTAGCCAACGGCCCGCTGCTACCGGCTCTTGGGGCTCGTCTTCAACATTTTTTCCCCTTCGGGCTTTAGTTTTCTTGCGACCGCCTTTTTTTGGCGAATCGACTTGTTGAGGTTGAGTGAGTGTTTGGGAAGATTCTGAGTGGAATGATGGTGGGTTTTGTTGTAGATTATCTAAATCACGGTTTAGGATTTGTGATTGTTGCCATCGGAAAAAAGCTTGTTGTTGTTCTTGTTGGTATTGTTGAAACTGTTCCGGCGTCATCGACCCGGTGAGGAGATTCATGAAACTGTTGTTGGGAAATTCAGACATTTTTTTTATTGCTAAAAAGATGTATGTTTGTATTTGAAGAGTGGTGAATTTGTATGTGATTTTGTATTTGGTAATGTGTTGTATATATAGTGAGTTGAGTGAGGGGGGTAAAATGATTTTTTTTTTTGAGGTGTGTGTGTGTGTGGGGGTGGGGGTGGGGGTGGGGGGGGTGGGGGGTAAAATGAAGAAAAAAAAAAATTACAATTTTTTTTTGCCGTTCAGGGGTAAAAGGCATTTTTTATTAATTTTTAATTTTTTTTGAAAACTAGCCGTTAAAGGCTAAAGTGTAACTTTTCAAAACTGGGGGGGGGGGGGGGGTAAATTGAAAAAAATAATTAAATTTTTTTTTGTCGTTAGGGAAAAATTAATTTTTTTTAATTTTAATTTTTTTTAGGTGAAAAACTAGCCGTTAAGGGCTGAAAAGTTAACTTTTCAAATGGGGGAGGGGGGGGGGGGGTGGGGTAGGTAAAATATAAAGTAGCCGTTGGGGTGGGGGGGGGGAGGGGGGTAAAATGATTTTTTTTTTAAAAAAAACCCCAACGCGCGTTGGCCGGCCAACATATCCCCCCACCCCCCCCAACCGACACCCCCGCCTACCGCCGGGCCAACCGACGTTATGGTAACAGCCGTCCAACGGTGTAGAACCGCCGCAACGGCAGCACAACGCCGTTGCCGCGTTACTACACCCAACGCTCTAACATTTCCGTTCACAATCCATTTATAAGTATATGGTATCGGTATGCTTGATTTCTCTTATCCAAGACGATTCACACAAAACCCTTTGTGTGAGAAGTCCCAACCAAATGGCGTATTAGATAAATATGTTGTATATATCGTGAGATAGTTAGTTGCCGTTAAAAAAAATAGTTACAAATTTCATATATGTTGTCTGAAAATAGCCATTTCAATAAGGCTGGAGTGGTATATAACTCACGAGGTGAGTTTGAAACTCACGGGTGAGTTATCACTCCACCCTCACCAAGTCACGCATGACATAGTGCCTCAATGATGAGCCACTCACCATCCGTGAGTGGTAAACTTTTATTGTTTTTTATTTGTGAGTGTGTGTGGGGTATTTAGTGGGTATATTTTGTATAGAGTTGGTATTTTAATGACATGTGAGTGTGAATGAGTTGAAATGAGAGGAAAGAGAAAGCTAAGGTGACACTTAAAGTGACGCTGAGTTGGATGGTGAGTTTTGTCTTCCCACTCCATCCGGCCTAAAAATTTGTGGGTATGCAATGAATGCAACTTTAATCTAGTTGTTAGTCTACTACAACCGTGCAACTTTAAGGAAATGATAAGTATTTTTAAAGTTCATTTAAACTTTAAAGGTAAAGTTCTCTCACAAGGATAAAGAAAACCCGGTCTCGCAGTAGACCTCGATATTATCTACTACCTCCGTCCCACATTAAGTGTCCAGTTTGACTTTTTCAAGTCTTTTTTCTTCATCTTTGACCTTAATTATTTCTTTTTATGTTATATGATACTTGATGCAAAATATATGAATTGATAGAGTTTTGAATGTATTTTTCATTGGTATAATTTTTATTAAGTATTATATAACACAAACGCAAATATTTACAGTCAAAGTTGATGAAAAAAAACATCAAAGATTCCATTGTGGACATTTAATATGGGACGGAGGGAGTATGTGATTAAATTTTACCTTTAAAGTTCAAATGAACTTTAGACGATCCTTATCCTTAAAAAAATATATATTCGTCGTAGGTTTGTTTTATAATTACATAGATTCAAAGATACCATCATTTAAAAATATGTAGACCATGTTAAATATTGCTACGTGACAACTTTCAGGATCAATATGTTTCTAGACATATTTTATGGTATGGATTTGGTAGTGAATCGGTGGGGGTATGACATCTTTGGTTTTATATTTGTAGGTCAAAATATGATATTTTAATGATGAATTTTTTAGTTAAAACTAAAGCTCATCTAGAAGGAATGATGTATAAAGAACTCATAAAGTTACAAGTCGGTACATGCCTGGCTGGAATTTGAAGGTATGATTCATTCATTTGTAAAAGAATACAATATGCTTATTCAAACTGATACCCAAGTAAAATGATTGAGCTATAAAAAAACTACCAATAAGTAGTTCTTAATAAAGTCTGAGTATTTACATGTCATCTGTAGTATGTGTAGGGATCGTGCGTCATGAGATTTGTCGAAACTATTCTTTATAGGTCGGAGAACGACAGGTGCCAAAATACACCCGGGATCAAGGTGTTCCTGCCGATCTAAACTTTATATGGAAAGACAAATGATTGAGATACAAATATGACTAATTATACGTTTAAATTGGCGTGTCATTAATTTACTGGTTAGTGAATAAGTGGAAGGACTCAACTCTCACCAACAAGATAATGCCACATAAATTTAAGAATGCACTTAAGATACCATTTCATAGATGCAGATCGATGCTCATTTATAAATTAGTGAGAAATGATCTTCGAAACTAAACTACCGTGTAAATGTTAGGAATTTGAATGCGGTCATTGGTCATCATAGTTTGAAAATGAAAGGAGAAAAAAATGTTACTAATTACGGTTTGAGTTAATCTTATTGAAGGATAGGAACTTAACCTTGAGTACGGTTTAGTTCACCTAACAAAACTTTCAATAGTTTATTTACAAAATGTGAGTCAGAAGATCTATACTATATTATAAAATATTTAGGATATTTTTTTTTTTAAAAAATTAAAAATTTAGACTTTTAAACTTACTTATTATGAAAATATAATGATGTGCAATTTTAACCATTCATCACATTTTAAAAAACCGCATCTGACACGTGTCACTTGTTAATTAAAAAATCACCTTTATTTTTAAATTAAAATATCATATTATCTATTTTTTCATGATTTAATTTCATCATATTTTTAAAAATTTTGTGCTTTATAATTCAACATCTATTTTGATATATTTTCATTAGTTTTTTGTTTTTTCATTTTTTTTTGGGTAAAAAACCGCTGATTTACGCGAATATCATGCTAGTATATGAATAGTCATTGTGATTTGCCTGGTTGCGCATGTGTAGTCAAATCAACGAGAATATACAAATCTATCTCGATATTAAACACGGGCTTTTGGCCATTGTATAGGTAAATAAAAAAACTATCTCATTTGATAAGTAATGAGATGGAAGAAGTAAAATGATCAATGAATTAGAGAAAAAATCATTTGCATATCAGTTTCTCCTCACATACTAAGGGACAAATCTCTATCATTCATTTGAGTTTGATCTAATGATGATGATTAATCTAAGATATAATTTTATTTAATGAATAAGATTAAACCTTAAAAAACATCCACCACCCCTTCTTACTTTTGTGTTTTTTAATTAAAAGACACTTTCACTCTTATTTTTAAAAATTATATATCGCAAAAACCGTAAAACGTTAAGATACATAAATTACACCATCGTGACGAACATTAAATTATCTTTCAATAGAGGGGCACTTTCATATACTTTCGACAAAACTTTTTTTTGTTTTTTTTTGTATTTTTTTGTTTTTTCTCGGTGTAGTATTTTGTTTGATATATCACGTGTGATATTACACTAATCTGTAAGTTAGAACACTTCACATGCTTTCGTAAAACGGGTATAAATATTTGTGTGGAACTTCAACTGACTCATCGTTTTTGGCATTGAAAAGTATATATCCTTAGCTTTCCAACCATTTATCATACATAATTTTTGGACCTCCAAATCAAAACAGTTTATTTATAGAAGTTGGTGAATATCGAAGAATTTTATTTTTTATCATCAAACCTACTTGAAGTATCACATGTGATATAACATATTTGTACGTTCGAACACTCAACATGATGTCATGAAATGAGCGTAAGTATTTATGTAAAACATTAAATGGTTCATCATGTTTGACATTAAAAAATAAACATCTTTACCATTCTAACCATATATCAAACATAATTTGTGAAAATTAAATTAAAACACTATTTTCTCACAAAACTATGTTTTAACCCTTTTAATCCTACTAACAGTATAATATCACAAGTGATACATAACATTGATTACATGTTAAGAATTTCAAAAATAACCACAGTTAGTGCCACATTATATTGCTTTATCACATGTGATATTAATTATATGTGGAATACCATGACTAATGTCACATTATATTACTTTATCACATGAGATATTATTATTGATACTACAATGTTAAGGGTTATAAATATTAAGTCACATGTGAATCTTACTTTATAAAGGTATTGGTAAAGGGTACGTCGGGAAGTGCTCAGTTTTTAGGAGACAAATTAGTGAGCTAGTCATCGAAGAAGCAGAAAAGCACTGTTATCTCAACAACAGAGGCTGAATACATTGCCATGTCTGGATGTTGTGCTAAAATCCTTTGGATGCAATTACATATAACGGTCTATGACTTTGCATTCAGTAATATATCTCTGTATTGTGATAACAAAAGTGCTATCGCTCTCTGCTGCAACAATGTCCAGCACTCTCGGTCAAAGTACATCGACATACGTCACCATTTCATAAGAGAGCAAATGGAGAATGGTGTGGTTGAACTTTACTTCGTGACGATGGATTATCAACTTTCGAACATATTCACAAAGGCATTACCAAGAGAGCGGTTCGAATTTCTTCTTTCGCGACTTGGAATGAAGAGTATGTCTCTGGAAACTCTCAAACGTTTTCAAGAAAGAGAGGATGAGTAAAGGATAGTCTTCATGTATCCTATGTACATATTTAAAACCAAAAAGAAAATACAAAAATATAAAACCTACAAAAACCATAAAAATCAGAAAATAGAAAATACCAAAAATATTTTTCAAGACATGTCTTTTGAAAATCGATAATATTTACGGACCTATAAATGTCATTCAATAATGACACGGGTCTTTAAATAAAGTTCGAGCAGAAGTTCAAACCTTTTAAAACATGTCTTCATAGCTTGCAGTTATTTCAGACTGCAACCCGCTTTTCAGACTAAGAAAAGCTTGTCTCCAAAAAGACAGTTGTTCATGACAACGGGTAATTAATTTTTCCCGGGCATGGATTACTTCATATCTATGCATCATTGGTTATGCATACTTTGCTCATAACCCAGGGTTGTTTAAAAGAGTAATGTACGTTTCAGTGCGTTATTTCTTCTTAAAGAAGAGAACTTTTTTAACCAAATAATTTTCTTAATTGATTCTTCAAATTATTTGTGTTAACCATGTCGAAAAAGTGTTGTTAGAACATTAATCAGTTTGTGCTTTTAAAACAAATTTGACACTCAATCAATATCAACAGCTTTTTAAATAGAAAACGGGTCATTGTTTGAGGGGGAGAGTGATTTCAAATTTATTTCATCAAACGGGTTTCTAAAACATCACACAATTAACGAAAAAGGTTTTTATAATTGAAAGGGGTTATAATTTGAATGGTAGTTAATTAATTTTAACTCAAAGGGCCAAAATGGTCTTTTGTTAGAAAATTTAGGGACTTAAATGCACTTTGCGATGTGTTTCCTTGCTTATATAAACAATAAGGACTAAATCTGTCATTTCCCAAACTTATTTAACCTTAAAAATACATTAAACCAAAAATAAAAGAGGTTAGAAAGCCTAGGGATCAAATCTGACAAATTTGAAACTTTAGGTATAAAAGACAGCTTTTTTCCAATTGTGGTCAAACCCTGTTCACTTTTGGTCAAACGTAAAAACAATCACACTCGCAAACCGCCGCCGTCATCCACCACTTTCTTTCATTTCAATTTTGTGTTCGTTTCTTGCTATGGTACCTATCATAACTTATTCTATGTGATTAGATGATTCTTTAGCTTAAAGGAATTGTAACAAAACACTCTTAATCTTTGTAAATCACTACAAAACCAACTAGGGTTTGTCGAAATATTAAATGTTGTTTAGAAATGGAATTGCGTGGCTAAGATAGATGCGTTTAGGGTCACTAATCACTCGATCATAACTTGTTTGGATTAACTCTAACACATTTGTGTGCTAAGATTGATCTTTCATTCCTTTTTGATTGAAAACCTGTGTTGTGATTTTGTTGCTGGGATTTGATCTTTAGGGTATAATGATGTAGTTTGATGTTTATTTGTGATCCCCAATCTCTTGTATGCATGAATTGATAATTTTCGCATATGGTTTGACTTTTGAAGGTCAAAAGTGGCTTGTTGTTGTTGAAAACTGTTTGAATGTGTTTAGTTGTAGTTTAGATGTCAAAAATGGTGTAGCCAAACATGTATGCATGTCCCCCCTAAGACATTTAAGAGAATTCGTGGTTCAAATAGTGGTTTGGTACTCGATGTTGATGAAATGATTATGAATAAGGTGTTATATTTTATTGCTAGGAGGTTAAAATGTAATTAGATGCCTTGGATTATGTTTGTAGTTGCCAAAATGATAGAAAATTGAATTTGAGTTTGGTTTTTCTTCATAGCGGTTTGCCATGAAACTTCTGTTCTTCACTGCGGTTTGTCGTTTGAGATTCTTCTCAGCGGCTCGCCTAGTTTACTATAGGTAGCGGTTTGCTAATCTTGTATTATTTTATTTCAAACAGGGAAACAACTGCAACGCTTCGGTTTGGTAACTTATACCTTTAATATTAAAATATTCAAACCTTTATTTCAATTTTTTTTCTAATCCGCAGCGGTTTGATTAACTACCAATAAAATATTCATAGCGGTTTACTAAAAATATTAATTTTAAACAATTAATAATATTCTATTCACTGTGTTTTTTCAATCAACTCTTACAGCGGTTTGTCCAAACCTCTTCGCAGCGGTTTAGTTAGATTCGCTTCATGGCGGTTTACCCAAACCTCCTCATGGCGGTTTGGTGAATATATCAACGGTTTGCCATTGTCTTCTCACGGCGGTTTACCCAAACCACTTCATGGCGGTTTGGTGAACTGCTTGACAGCCGTTTGGGTCATACTTTCTAGTTTTGGCCCATTAAGCCCAATAATCTTTTAAGGTCCAATTGACTAGTTAACTCCCATTCGGGTTTAGTTAACTTGTTATTGAGCTTGTCGGATAAACTCTGGACCTTTGACCAAGGTTGACCAATGTTGACTTTTGGATCGACTTAAGCCAATGACCAGTGACTCAATGTGATATATTTTTCTTAAACATGATTCAATCATAGATTAATCAAACATGGCATGCCAACTCAAACACAAGGCCAATTCTCACCTCTAACGTTAAATATATGCTATCTTGTCTATCTTTGTTGATAGTCTTAAGCAGATAAGATGGCTGAAGAGATTGTCCCTGCTCCTACAAGAACTAATGAACAATTGGTTCCTGTTAAGGCACACTTACCTACTGGAAAGCGCAATCTTCTTATGGATCTTCAGAAGAAGTAGAAGAATCCTATTTTTCTCATCTTAGTGGACATTCTGCAGAACACCAACTTTTTCAGAGCTTTCACTGCATCAGCTGATGTCCCTTCAATCTACATTCAGCAATTATAGAACACTCTTAGAAAGGATTCCAAGACTGGTGTATACAGTTTCCAACTGGATGAACTGTGGTTTAATCTGAATGCTGATCTTCTTTGCAAGGCTTTGGGGATCACCCCTAAAGATTCTGCACACCCTTTTGTGCCACATCCAGCTGGTGATCTGGTAATAGACTTTGTGAATAATCTGGGATACCCAGAAGAACTTTAATTTGTCTCTAAAATGTACGTCAATAGTCTATATCAGCCATGGAGAACTATTCTTTCTATGATCAACCAATGCTTAAGAGGCAAGACCTTAGGTGGTGACAGACCCAGACGCCCAGTTCTTTAAATGTTGTGGGGTGTGGTTACGAGAACCAATGTAGACTATGCAGAACTTATTTGGGAAGAGTTCATACAGGCAATTAATAATTTCTTTTCTGATATGGCCAATATAAAGGTTCCCACCAAGAAGCCAAAGCCTCATGTTATTCCATACTGCCAATTCACCAAGTTGATCATTTATTACTTGGGAAGTCAACACAATATTCACAGAAGGCCTCAGTCTCCTGTTCACATTACGACAGATGACTATCCACTCGGCAATCTCAAATTTGTCAGCAAAGGATGAGTGGATGAGGTATTTGGAATGCCTATTCCTAAATACCTGATTACTGATGCCATTTGAAATTCAGAGTACTACAAGAAATATTTGGAAATGGCTGCCCGTAAACCCCGTCAACAGACTACTATGACAGATGAAGAGGTTAAGAAGAAGAAGAAAGCTCTGAAAGCTGGTAAGTCCACACAGTCTGCACCTGCCAAACAGCCTAAGCTTGCAAAAAAGAAAACCTCCAAGCCTACTCCTTCAATGAAAATCCGCAAGGGAAAGAGGTCTGACCATATTGTTGACGAAGCAAATGAAGAACCTCAACCTGCTTCCGAACTTCTAGTAGAAGATGATGAATACAATCTCCAGTGAGGTATTCAAATGAGCTTGGAATCTCTACAAGCACCGATCGGCGGAGTGGTCGTTCGTGAACCTGACCCAAGGTTCATCCGAAAACTCCTAGAAGTTGAAGGCAAGGGGAAAGGTATTGTTTCTGATGAGCAAGCTGCACAATCACTACTAGATCTGCAAAAGCCAAAGAAACAAAGTATCAAGGATTAATACATATTTCAGAGGCAGACTCTAGTAACTCACGATGCATCTACTGGACCCTCTGCACAACCTTAGGATGATACATCCGCGAATGTGGTCCAAGATACATCGTCTCCCGCAGATTCTACCAATGATGCTGAAACTGCTGCTGATATGGAACAATCTAACAGTAAGAACGATACTGAGATTTTGAATGTTGTTGAAGAACAAAGTGCGGAAGTTTCAAACACGATGGCGTTAGAGAAAAGAACTGTTGAGTATGATGAAGGCCATGCTGGATCAGACCCTGGTAAAACACCCAAGTCTTGACCTTCACGAGACGAAGACCAGGCTGGATCAGACCCTAGACAAAGTCATGTGGCTTATGCTGTACCAAACCCTAAACCCATGCACAATGACTTCATTGCTACAGTTTACCCTAAAGTACATGAAAGCTTGAAGCTTACAACTGAGGAACAAATCCACATAGAGAATCCACCAAGCTCAACCGGGACTCTTTCATCAATGAAGAATCTCGAGGATGTTTTTACCTTTGGTGATCAATTCCTTAATGACAAATTAACGGAAGAAGAACCGGGAAAAGCGAATGTAGAAACTGAAGTTGAATCCATGGTTACTGTTCCCATCCATTAAGCTTCTTCATCAGTTCCTCCACTGTCCACTCCCATTATAGCTAGATCTCTCACCTCCCAGACCAGTGTCACCTCCTTTTAAGAACCCATCTTCACAACAACAACAACAACAACACATCCACCACCACCACCTCCACTACCACAAAGCACAACAGATCTCGATTTAGCCACTCGTGTCTCTACAATGGAAAAGAGAAGTGCTGACTTAGAGAAGAAAAACCAGCTCCAGGACAAGATAACTCAATCTCTTGCATCCAGGGTTTACAAGCTGGAGCATCATGATTTGTATTCTAAGATCGACAAACAAGTTAATGAGGTTGTCAAAGAAGCTGTTCACAACGCTCTCCACGCTCCACTTTGTGAACGCTTTAGAGATTTTTCTGAATTTCAAATGAAAGAAATACCTCATGATCGGATGTTTGAAAGTAACTCCTACATATCACATCCGGATCATACAACTCTCTACGAAGCTCTTGAAGCATCCATGCAACGTGACAACAATGATGAACTTCATAAAGAATTGACTAAGTCTCGTAAGAGACGTCATGATGAACAAGATCCTCCTCCACCTCCTCCAAAGGACTCTGACCGAAGCAAGAAGAAAAAACATAATTTTGATGTTTTTGCTTCAAAACAGCCTCCAGTTCAGAAGTCCTCAGCTTGGAAGACCTCTGACTCAAGAGAAGCTCCCTCTAGCTCTTCCAAGCAAAATCCTGCTTCTCCATCTGAACAGCCAGTTAATGACGATCCAATACCAGTAAATATGCATCTCTTAAAGTCAGAGGATATCGGTGCTGCCCACCTTTCAAAGATCAAGACTAGACCAGACTGGTTGACGCCTTTACCAGAAGAAGAAACACCAAAAAGACCTAAACCAGACTGGGTCATTCCTTAAAATGACTTACCTGAGCCTGAGAACAACTGGTCTGATGCATTGGCCAAAACATATAAAGATCCAGAGGAAAACAAGTTACTTTGAAAAACTGGAGATATTTCCTCCTTCATCCAATGGTATTGCAAACAGATTGGGAAGAAGAAGCTCGTCAAAGCTAAATTTAAATGTCAAGCTTACAAGATAGTCAGACCATTTCATAAGAACAACATATCCCTTCAATTTCAAATGGAAGAGTGTCACTTGTTACTAACAGATCACATTGATTTGATTAATCCTGAGGGTAATCGAGTTGTGCATGACATGAGCAAACCATTACCTCTAGGAGGTCCACCAGGTCAGGTAACAATTCAAGCTCAATACTTCTTCAATAAAGACCTGGAATATCTTGTATCAGGTAATAAAGAAAGAAGACATGCTCTGTCCATATCCAAGCTGAAAGCGGCTTACTATCTAGACTTCGGGCTTAAAGAATTAGTAGTGTCTCTATGGACTGAAAGTGAAAGTGACTATGATATCAGTTCAGCCTACAGTATTTCACACTGGTGGTTCAAGCGCAAGGAATTCTACATTACAAGACACAGTGCCCCTTCAGATCGTAATGCAGTCAGATCACACATGAGGATTCTTAGTGTTGTCAGTCTCAAGACCTTCTCCAGAAGGGCTGACTACAAAGAATACAAGATCTCAGAAGCTGACTTCAAAAATCTGCATCCGAATGATTTTGAAGACCTGTACCTGCTTAATCTTCAAGGCAAGCTCAACCACTTATCTGGAGCAGACAAAGTTGCCCTATCCACCGCCGTCAACTTGTGGACTAGGAACATCGTCATCAGACAAAGCGTGGAAGACTTGCAACTCGGTATTGAGAGCTATCAAACGAAGCTCAACATTACTTAACCGAGATGGGATGCACCGAATTTTCTATTCAAACAAGACTACACCATTGTCCATAAGCTAAGGGCTATAATCTACAGAGATAGAAATAATAAAAAACAGATGATGCGGGAGACTGAGGTGCACAAGTTCAGCGATGGCACGTTGACGAGAATTCTAAAAAAGCTGGATTTCATGGTCAAAGACTACGAGTTGTTCAAGTTCAATCCTGGCATGGAGAGTATGATTTAGACTGAGGATGATAAACGGAGGAGTCAAGAGTTCATCAAGCTTACTGAGAGAAGGCTCAAGATAAGGCGCATTTTCAGGAATCTCAAAAGCTTTGTTAGTGGACGGATAAGAGATATTGACAACAAACTCATCAACAGAACAGAATGATCTCATTATTCTGGTACTCAGTTCAATATCATCTTATATTTTATATTTTATCTTGTACATTATTATGTAGTGTATCTTTAGGTGTTAAGGGTCAATGTATAATTTTTTCATGAGATTTTCGTTAAACTCAAAATCTTTTAAATTATTATACCTGACACTCACACATACCCTCATAGTTTGAGGGGGGAGCATTAATATGTTCCTTAATCGGCTTGTGAATAATCAGCACATTTTTCTCCTAGTTTTTTTTAACATATTTGAATTATTTGATATCCAAAATATCAAAGGGTTTAAAATTTTTGATAAGGGGAGAAAATATGATTAAAATATGAAAACTTATAAAAATGTGATTTTATAGACTCATGTGTGTACTCCATCACCCATGTGCTAAACATTTTTGTATATCGATGCACATGTTGAGGGGGAGCATTTCTAAAAAGCTAAAACAATTGAGGTGCAAAAGGCTTTGATATTTATATCACAAGTACCTTGAGTGAGTTTTTCAAATGGTTTTATGGCAAGGAGAACTGTACCAAAAGACCGACCATGCATTTAATTTTATCAGAGTTATAAGGTTGGTAAGGTTAGGTATTAGTTCCCATGATCCAGCCAGAACCAGAGGGATCTACCCAGGGGCAATTCACTAGTTAGTGTTGAAGAGCTTAGGTATGATATAAAAAGGAGTAAAAGTAAGAATAAGGGAATAGTGCCGACTGAGATGGAGCTAGTACTAGAACAAACCCAACAAGGTACTAGTCATGAAGTCTTAGTAAGCACTAAAGGGGTTGAAGAATGAAAAAGAATTGTAAGGATAAAGGGTGAAAAGAAAGAAGCCCTCCATACACTTAGGAATAAATCGGGTCAATGCATAAACTATCAGAAACACTAAGATGTTGTCTGGTATTGAAGATAGTCATCATAGACCCAGTGATGCAATGCATAACCCTCCCTAGCCACTTAAGGTCTCTCAACAGACTCTTGTTTCATTTCTCATGGAGATTCACACATTTCTATCAACTTTCTCACTCTGAGTTAGTTGATATTAAAAAGGTGGCAGTCAGTTCCAGCCTCTAATCACTAAAACCAAAATGCACTATTGAGTCTAGAGCCAAGAGATAATCTATAAATCTCATTAGGACACTATTCCAATATACTTGTCTTTCGCACACTATGAAAACAAGGAATATCTTAAGAGTCCTACGCATTATCCTTGTGGTATTGCCAGAACATCTGATTGATACTTAAGTATTCACAATGAAGATGGTGTAACATTTCTCATTTTCATGTCATTGTACGACTCTATTAATGATCATTATTTATTTTAGTCCAATATGCGTTTACTTTTAATTTGACTTTTAAGCTAAATCGCTTAGACTAGAAATAATCATTCAACGTAAACGGTCACCAAATAAATTAAAGTTTACGTCAAGCAAGTGTCTAATAATTATTA
>BQNB010070571.1:0-31539 GCA_026074375.1 Tanacetum coccineum
CCGCGTCCAACAATTGCAAAATGTTTATTCTTTAGCAGATACAACAATTCCATCACAACAAGAGTTGGATCTACTATTCGGTCCTTTGTATGACAAATTTTTCAATACAGGTACTTCTCGTGTCAACAAGTCTTCTTCTCCCATCGACAATTCTGCTCAGCAAGACACATAACCTTCAACGAATATTCACCCTACAACAGAACCATCAACTCCTACAAATGTTCATGCTGAGGAAAACAACTATGATCAAGCAGAAGATACACAAGTTTAATAAAATGAATTTACCAATCCTTTCTGTACACCGGTACAAGAAATTGCTGAGTCTTCCTCACGCAATATTGACAATTCAAATATGCATACCTTTAATCAACCATAAGATTCCAAATACCGATGGACAAAAGATCACCCGCTAACTCAAGTTCGTGGAAATCCGTCCAAGCCAATGCAAACAAGACGACAACTTGCAACTGATCCTGAAATGTGTATGTTCGCACTCACTGTAAGTACTGCTGAACCAAAAAACAATAAGGAAGCAATGGCTGATTCTGCATGGATAGAAGCAATGCAGGAAGATCTTCATCATTTTGACAGACTCCAAGTCTGGGAACTCGTTGACAAACCCTTTGGCTAGAACGTAATCAAGCTAAGGTGGTTATGGAAGAACAAAAAGGATGAAGACCAAACTGTAATTCGCAACAAAGCACGACTTGTAGCTAAAGGTTATGCTCAGGAAGAGGGTATTGATTTCGAAGAATCATTTGCTCTAGTTGCTCGCTTGGAAGCTGTTCGGATCTTTGTTGCATATGTTGCACACAAGTCTTTTCCAATTTATCAGATGGACGTGAAAACGGCATTTCTTAATGGTCCATTGAAAGAGGAGGTTTATGTTGCACAACCAGATAGGTTCGTTGATCCTGATCATCTAAAAAAGTTTTACCTCTTAAGGAAAGCTCTATATGGATTGAAGCAAGCTCCGAGAGCCTGGTATGATGAACTCTTAAATTTCTTGATGTCCAAAAGTTTTACTAAAGGTATAATTGACCCGACTCTATTCACGATAAGATACGATGAGGACATTCTACTTGTACAAATTTATGTTGACGACATTATTTTTAGGTCTACAAACCCAAAATTTTCTAAACGATTTGAAAAACTAATGCATAGTAGATTTGAGATGTCCTAAATGGGGGAAATGAAATTCTTTTTAGGACTTCAGATCCACCAATCCCCACATGGAATCTTTATCAATCAGGCCAAGTATGCTTTAGAGATACTTGAAAAACATGTTATGGAAAAAGGTCAAAGCATTGGTACACCAATGGCTACGAAACCTAAATTAGATGCAGACTTGAGTGGTACACTCGTAGAGCAAACTGACTACCATAGTAAAATCAAGTCACTCATGTATCTGACATCTAGCAGACTAGACATAGTGCAAGCAATATGTTATTGTGCAAGATATCAAGCAAGACCGACTGAAAAACACCTCAAAGAGGTTAAAAGGATCTTTCGATACTTGAGGGGTACCATTAACACGGGACTCTGGTATCCGAAGGATTCTGGCTTTGAACTAACAGCTTTTTCAGATGCCGACCATGCCGGATGCATTGATACTCGCAAAAGCACTTCTGGAGGAATATAGTTCCTAGGTGACAAGTTAGTCAGCTGGATGTCAAAGAAGCAGGATTGTACTGCAATGTCATCAGCAGAGGCTGAGTACGTGGCATTATCTGCAAGTTGTGCTCAAGTAATGTGGATGAGGACACAGCTTAAGGATTATGGCTTCAACTATAACAAAATACAGTTGTATTGTGACTCTCAGTCAGCCATAGCAATCTCATGCAACCCTGTCCAGCACTCCCGTACCAAGCACATCCATACTTGATATCATTTCATAAAGGAACAGGTTGAAAACGGTATAATTGAATTGTACTTTCTCAGAACTGAATACCAATTAGCTGATATGTTTACTAAATCCTTACCCGAAGATAGGTTTCAGTATCTTGTCAGACGAATGAATCTGCTTGATATTTCATCAAACATCGACTTGTAAATATTAAAAAAAAGTAAAATACAAAAATATAAAACATATAAAAACAAATACAAAAATATAAAATTTCAAAAAGAAAATACAAAATCAAAAAATGTTTCACAAAAAGAATCTTCTTGACATGTCTCTTGGAATCGATAACATTTACGTGCCTAGAAATGTCGATTAACATTGACACGTGTGTGTAAATAAAGTTCGAGCAGGAGTTTCAAATGCTTTCAAAACATGTCATTTCTAATTTTTCTTCATGACTTGTAATTGCTCTCAGATTGCAACTCGGACCCAAAGATAAAGGAGAGTGTACGTTTCAGTGCACTTATCCTTAGAGTTAGAAGAGAGTCCATCTAACATATTTTTTTCAAAAGTTAACCCAATTTTTCAATAATTTCTCACTGACTATTCAATATCTATCAAAATTGTGTGTTCAACACTCATCCCTTAGTAAAGTTTACAAGACAATTCTTCTACATTTAGTGTCATTTTTAAATAAGTTAATGTTTGAGGGAGAGTTTTTCAAAAAACAAAGTTTTAATGATTTTGGATACATCATCACATGACAATTCTTATGTATTCAAAACATTATAAAAAATAGTCTTAATAACAACTCAGTAATAATAATGACTACTCAATAGAATTGTAATTTTATAAGATAATTTAAGTGGTTGATACAAATTTTCAAGAATTCTTTAATGATAATTCAAATCTTTCAACAAATATATTGTGTTCAACAAATGCTAACCCTCACTCTATATTCATTTTACAACTTGGTATCATTTTTTTTTGGTGTCAACATATGTAAAATTGAGGGGGAGCAAGTTAATGTTCCATATAATTCATGCTAAGTATAAAAGTTTTCTCCACAAAATTTTCATGATAAATTTTACTCATATGGTATTTCAAAAACTAAGTGAATTAGTATTTAAAATAAGGGGAGCAATGTAATTAAAATGTGATCTTAAAAATAATAAGTGATCTAATTGACTCAAAGTGCTTTTTACTCTATGGAAAAATGTTTTATGGTTTCGATCTTATACCCAACAACATCTTAATCTCACAACGATCCTGAATTCATAAGGTGGTTAGGTTAGGAATCAGTTCATGAGATCCAACAGAACCGAAAGAGACTACCCAAAGGACAACTCTAATAGTTAGAAATAGCAGTCCCTTAGGTATGAATTGGAGATGAATGAGTTTTAAGGGGAATAATCCGACTAAGATTGAGCTTAACACAGGAATAAACACAACAATGGTTAATAATGACGCCTGGTAACATTGAGGGGTTAGAAGAATGAAAAAAGAAAAGTTAGGGATAAAGGGTGAAAAGAAAGCAGCCCTCCCTACACCTTAGGCAGAAACCGGGTCAATACATAATCTATTGGTTTTCACAAAGATGAATTCTGATATTAAAGAATGACATCATAGACCCAGTGATGCAATGCACAACTCTTCCCAACCATTCAAGTTTCTCTCAACATATACTTGTCTCATTTGTCACGGAGATACACACAACTTCTATTGCCTTCTCACTCTGAGTTAGTTGATATTGAATAGGTGGCAGTCTGCTCCAGCCTCTAATTACTAAAACCAAAATACATTAATCGAGTCTAGAGCCAAGAGATCAATATAATAAATCTCATTAGGACACATTCCACTGCAAACACTTTTTGAACATCATCAAGTTCACAAGCTATTAACAAGAGTCATATGCATTATCCTTGTGATTATGCTAGAACATCCGAGTGATACTTAAGTATTCACAGTGAAGATGGAAATCCTGCTTGAGCCAACATCAAACAAGCTCTCGGTAGGTGACTTGTGTGATTCTATATGAATCAAACTTGTGTCAACTGGAAAGAAAATGGTGCGATTCCATGTTTGTGTCAACTGGAAAGAAACGATGGTGCGATTCTATGTGAATCAAACTTGTTCTAGTAAATGAATTGACGGTTTAATCAGAAAGATAGTAACTATCTGATTCACTCTTATCTTGTTGTCTGCTTTGAGACGCTCCGATAACGAGAATGGATAGTGCAGCTGTAAAACCCTGTCAAGAAGATTCATTTGAATTCTATCTGATCACAGGCAGTATTTATACTGATTAACGGGGAACCGCGGTTATTGCAACCTTATTTGACGAAGTGACAAAGACACTCTCGTCCATATCTGTTGATTATCACTAAAGTAAACTTGCAGGTTATACGTGGTGGAGGTATCCCATTCCAGCTAATGTCGGATTCATTACCACATGCTCATGCTTAAACTACAAAGACATACTATAAGCATCAAGATTCAAGAATCAAGAAAGCTCAAGATTTAAAGATAAAGACTTTCGCAAACTCTGATACACAAGATCTTCCTCTAAGATATCAAGTCTGTCAAGGGAGATTGTTAGCAAGCTTTTAAGATGATGCAAAGTATGAGCATGTTGGTCAAGATACAAGATCACAAGGTGGCAAAGACAATCAAGACTGAAGGATAAAGATTTAAAGATCTCAGATGTAAAGACGAAGTCGAAAGACAATGACAAAGGCTCAAGATCAAAGATCACACAGCATGAAAGAACAAGCCTACAACGAAGACAGAGACCAAGATCACAAAACCTTAACGAAAAAAGCAATCTCATTGAACTCATGAAGGAGTGTCACAATGAACTCACTTCGGGGGAGATTGTTAGCCTCAACATATTGAGTCGAACAAGGAAGTTTGTTCATTAAGAATATTAGGTCTCGGTCATTCAATTATGTAACATTGTAATAGGCTAGAAAAGAAACCGGGCTCGTTTAGTAAGATAATATTGTAAGTGTTGCGGGTTTAAGCCCAAGCAAATCCTGAGCTCGGTCCGTGTCAAAGCCCTACACGCCATATGTATTATGTATGGGTATATAAACCCTTTTCCACCATGGAAAAGGGTGTTGGTTGTTTATTCTCTTACAAGCTAATATTACAATCTTCCATTTTCTCTCTTCTTTCTCTCTCTAACTTCTCTTTAAACTTATTTATATCTTCCTTCTCTTTTCCTCTTAATTTCGTGTACATGTATGTGAACTGAAGTGATTATAGGGTTACCGACAATGAGGATTCATTAGAACTTGGTTCTGGAATTATAAAATCAACACAAGTACTAATATCCATGTGTGTAACTTCAATATCATGGTCACCTTCTTCAACACTGAGAGGAATGACTAGAGATGGTGTTTCAGGAGTTATTTGTGAAGTACTTATAGATGGTGCATCTTGGTCAATTGTTGATAACATCAAATACTTGATACATTTTAATATTAAATTCCCTATAAAAATGTTTACAAATAGGCTATTAATGTATGAAAATGTTACTTAATTATTTATTATTAGTTTTCAGGGACCAAGTAAGCATTTTAGCAAAAGACAAGGGATTTGGACAAGAAATGCACTAAAGTGAAGAGTCCAAGGCAGTTTACGGCATAACACCCCCTAGGGATTACGTCATAACGTACTCTAACAAAGAAAAGAGTCATTACACCCTTTACGGCGTAAAGTGTCTCCAAGATAACGCCATAAAATTCAAAATTACAAGAGATGATGTAGCTGACTCAGCGTTACGGCGTAACATGGGTGACAAGGTTACGTCGTAACAGGCTTTTATGCCTAGATGATTTGTGGTATATCCTATATCATAACACGAGGTCGATTCTTGGATTTGGCTAGTTTCTAGAGAGAGAAACACTAGAGAGAGTTTTCTAGTGAGAGAAAAAGTGTTTCTTTATGAAAGTAAAATAATGACTAGCTTGCCTCTTCCAAAGTTGGAAGAGGCTTATATAGTACTTACAATATACCGAGTATTTGTACCCGACTTAAAACTGAAAACCGTACTATTAACTATTAAACTACGAGCTATAACAAACAGTAAAATACACTGGGTGACCGAGTCTTTTTCTAATACCTAACAATCTCCCCCTAAGGGAGGTCACCCCTGAAAATACCAAACTTAATCACTTCAGTCTTTAGCTCGTAGACATTTGATATCTTGTACATATGGGATAGTGATCTTTTGATTCATCTTAGACTTGTCTTTGATTGTGATTTTGAGCTTTCTTGAGATCATCATCCAAACATAATCTTACATCATCTTGTAATGAATCGCCATCTTGTGCACTTGTGTGGAAATACATGATGTCAGAGTTTGCGGAAGCTTTGACACCTTTATGAGGTCTTTCATAACTTCATAACAAGTGTAGGTCGTGTCTGAGCATTCGGTTATTCACTTGATATCTGAGGTGCTGCGAATTTCCATCTCCATCTCCATCTTTAAGATATCCTGTAATGAAACAGTTAGTAATAAAGAGAAAATTGATTTGAAAAGTCAGACTAAGTGTTTCTTATGAAAATATTTTGTAACACTTCGAAAGATTTGATTGTTTATCAAATGATCAATAACCGTCAATTCTTATACTGGAACAAGTTTGATTCACGCAGAATCGCACCATCGTTTCTTTCCAGTTGACACAAGTTTGATTCTTGTAGAATCGCACAAGTCACCTACCTAGAGCTTGTTTGATGTTGGCTCTAGCAGGATTTCCATCTTCATTGTGAAAAACCATCGTTTCACTCGGATGTTCTGGCAATATCACAAGGATAATGCGTAGGACTCTTAGGATAGACTTGTTTCCACAGTGTGTGAAAGACAAGAGAATTGGATATGTGTCCTAACGAGATTAATTGACGATCTCTTGGCTCTAGACTCAATAGTGCGTTTTGGTTCTAGTAATCGGAGGCTGGAGCAGACTGCCACCTGTTCAATATCAACTAACTCGGAGTGAGAGAGTCAATAGATAACTTGTTTAGTCTCCGTGAGAAATGAAACATAAATCTTTTGAAAGATTCTGAGTGGCTAGGGAGGGTTGTGCATTGCATCACTGGGTCCATGATGTCGATCTTCAATGTCAGCAATCATCTTGGTGATTCTGGCAGCATATGTATTGACCCGGTTTTTGCCTAAGTGTATGAAGGGTTTCTTTCTTTACACCCTTTATCTTTACAATTCCTTTTAATTCTTCAACCCCTTCTGTGCTTACCGAGAGTTCATGACTAGAACCTTGTTGGGTAAATTCCAGTCCTAGCTCCATCTCAGTCAGCACTTTTCCCTTATTCTCGCTTTTACTCCTTTTTCATGTCATACCTAAGGACTTCTACACCTAAGGACTTCTACACTAACTAGTGGATTGTCCCTGGGTAGATTCCTCCAGTTATGGCTGGATCATTGGGAATAGTACCTAACCTTACCAACCTTATTACTCCAATTAAGTAAAATACATGGTGTTCTCCTTTCCCATAAACCAATTGAAAATTCAATTAAGGTACTTATGATATAAATATCAAAGCGTTTAGTACCTCGATTGTTTTTGATTTTTTCAGAAATGCTCCCCCTCAAAATGTGCTTCGGTATTCGAAATTGTTTAGCACGTTTGGGAGGAGTATATGAGTCCTAATAATCACAGTTCTTTATTATACACATTTGTTTAGCACGTTTGGGCGGAGTATATGAGTCCTAATAATCACAGTTCTTTATTATACACATATTTTTTAATCAACATTATCTCCCCCTTAACAGAAAATTTTAACCCCTTTGACATTTTGGGGGGGGTAATTATTCAAATTGATAAATATGTTATAAAATTTGGGAGAAAAGTGTGTCCTTAATTCGCAAGTCGTGTATGAAACATATAACTGCTCCCCCTCAATCGTTGAGGGATATCAATTACTCCTATACTTAGTCATCAAAAGATTAACTACTTACTAATGTACATGATATATTTTCCATAACAAGAGACAAAATTGACCTTTTTTATATTAACGAGGATGACGTCACGTAGTTCTTTTGATCATCCTGTAGTAATAACTCTTATTCGTCCTCCACAAAGCTTTCTTAACTTCGATAGATCCTCGACCTGTATCATTCTCGATTGCAGTGATGAAGTCTTTGCTTCTTCTCTTGTCATCCTCTGACCACTTCCTAGTCTCCATGCCCTTATTGTACTCGAACAGATGAAAGTCTTTAACCATGTGGTCCAGTTTTTCCAACACTCTTGTCAACGTCCCATCACTAAACTTGTGTAGCTCATTCAGCCTCATCAACTTTCTTTGATCATTTTCTGTCTCTATAACAACGCACTTGGATTAAACAATCGTGTAATCTTCTTTAAAGTAATAGTCGACTTGCATACCCAATTTGGACGTTCAAGGTTGATCTTTGTCTGATAACTTTCAATTCCCGAGCTGTAGTCTCCCACACGATTCCTGGATCACCAGTTTCCTTATCCCTATGTTGACGGCTGGTGTGAAACTAGCCTTGTCTTTCTTGGGCAGATGGTTTGAGCCTTTTCCTTGAATATTGGAGTAGGAACATATCTTCAAAATCATTTGGATGAAGATTTTTTGAAATCCTTTTCTGAGATCTTGGTACTCTTGGTGAATCATGCACGCTAGATAAGAATTATCTCACTTAGGTAGGTTGTATCCTACTTTTCAAAGACCTTGACACTGATCAACACTGGAATTCGCATCTGCGAATCTGACTGCTATCACGATCAGAGGGGCTCACTTGTGTTTGTTGAGTAGAATTCCTTTCTTCTAAACCACCAGTGAGTGATGCCATAGACTGCACTGATGTCGTATTCAAGTTCGCTTTCAACCCACAAAGATGAAACTAATTCTTTAAGGCCAAAGTCTAGGTAACGAGTGGCTTTGAGCTTGGATATGGATAAGGCCATTCTTCGCTCTTTGTCACCTCTCAGAAATAATCCAGATCCTTGTAGAAGAAGGAATTGTGGTTGAATAGTTACCTTACCTGGTGGCCCCCCTAAGGCAGTGGTTCAATACACTATCCCTTTTGAATTTGATGACCCTCAGGATTATACAAATCAACCTTATTTGTCAGTAGCTTATGGCATTCATCCATCTGATATTGAAGAAAGACAATGTTCTTATGAAAGGCTTTAACAAGGTAGAATGCTTGACCTACTAACTCAGCTTTGTAAGCTCATCTTTCCTGTTTCGTCTGCAAACCATTTTCAGATGAATGACCCAATGTCATACGTCTCCTTTGAAGCTTGTTTTCCCTTAGGAAACCATTATACTTTGTGGCGTATGCATTTTGCCCAGTCATGTTCTGGTTCCAGAAATCATCGGGGAGAATGGTCCCATTCTGGTTCAGGTGTAGTAGGTCCTCTTGTTAGTTCTAGAATCGGCTTAAAACCACTAGTGGGTCGACACTTTGAAATGTGAGCGTTGTCAGTGTCCCCTATATCTGTGTCATTCCCTTCATCCTGCATTGAAATGTCATCTGAAGATTGTTCAGAATGTCCTAAGTCGGGATCAGATTTATGCATCGAAGAGTCAGCACCACATCTCAATGTGTCAGGATCATGCCATCCAGTTGAGGTGAGAGCTGGAATGTTGTTTGGAAAGCAGATGCATCAGATTCCTTGGCTTCTTTGAACTTTGGTCATCATTTTTTCGGAGGAGGTTAGCTGACCCAGAGCGGCAGAAGCATATCTTCTTTTTCTTTGTTGACCTAACCCTGGTTTGATCCAGCTGAATGCCATCATCATCATCATTGTCCCTTCATCATCATCACTATCATGCTTTCTCTTGTGGTCTTTCACCTTGTCTGCAACTTCCTTATCCATGGCGTCTTCATCCGCTATCAAAGCTTCCATAAGAGCATGGTATAGATGGTAGTTGGTCGTGTTTTTGTTGGCAGACTTCTTCTTATTCATGTGATCTGAAGAAGCACACATTAGATCAAATTCTTCAAGATTAACTTTATCAGTTGACCTGATGGAGTCAGAGTGAATCTTGTTTCTCCTCATCTTGTTCCTTTTTGGCTCTGATGATCTCCTTCAACTCATTTCAGAATCTTTGATATCTTGACATACACTCTGGGCAGCAACACAAGAGTTAATTCTCGGATTAAAATCTGCAGTGTGTCATTGTTGTTGTTCAAACTAACATTAAGGATAGCAGCGACAAGTTTGTGTTCCTAGATAAATATCGCAACAGCCATAGGAACTTGGGATCTTATTGAGCCAAAACATCAGTTGAGTGATCAGTCTTCTCACTTCAGACATCTTCTTGCTCCAATCTTTCCACTCTTAAGTCTGAAGGGCGATGAATGGAGTGATCTCATAAGAGATGTGGTGATTTTTAGCTTTCGAGTTGATTGGTAGGAGTGACCAGTAAAGGACGGCTTAGAAGAATGAGACCCTCTATGATGGGAGCTACACTGGAGGAGTTTTGAAGTTATTGACTGCTACTTGAAATCCAGTATGGTGGAATCAGACTCCTCCTTCAACTTTAGATTTCTCCTGATCATCTTCGGTTGGTTTGTCATTAAGAAATTGATCCCCAAAGTTAAAGTGTCATCGAAGATTTATCTCATGGAAGACATAAAACCAGAAATATCTTGTTATGGGTTTAAATTTTATCGATGACACTTACGTCATTTATGAGCTTCAGTATTTCATGAACCTTTGGTTAGGCTTTGTGGCGGAGGAATCATCAACCAGTGTGCTCGAGGGTTTGGTCCGCAAGAGACACATTAATTTTCCAGAGTCTGATCCAGTCTAGGTCTTCTTACATGGGCTCAGGGTCTACCAGCCAGAGCCTCATGTGATTTCTCAGGTACTGATACAAGGAATGCTTACTCCTGAATTACAGTAGACAGACCAACTTCACCTTGATCTTGTCACCTTTAGGAGCCGTGGTTTCTGTTTCACTTCTGTTCGTTATGAATCAAATGTTGACGAAGATTCATGATCACTTTCTCTGATGAATCATCTTTCAGTAGAGAAGATGGTCCAGTTTTTTGAAATCAGTAGAGTTTTGATCACGCCTAACAAGGATAAACTGATCAGTAGTTCTTTTCTTCTTTGACAGATCGATCAGGGAATGAGCTACTTGTTCTTCAGTTACAACGGCCTTTCCCTTGCCTACTACTTCATGCAGTTTGGAAGTTGTTTCCGATACTGGGTCCCTGATCGTTACTCCTCCAACAGGTGCCCGACCTTGAGGCAGAAAGACTGGTTCCAAGCTAAGCTTGATAGCTCGTTCCAGGTCAGCATCTTTATCTTCTTCTTCTCCTTTTTCTTGATGAGCTTCCAAACTCAACTTCTTGGCCAGATCGAGATCAGGGTCATCATCTTGTCGAGCTTCATCTTCTTCGTCAACAAGTTGGAAAGTAGGCTTTCCCTTTCTAATTTTCCCTGTGAAGCTTACGCTTGGAAGGTGTTTCTTGCGAGAAGGAGTTGGCTTTTGATTGTTTGACTGGTGTGGTGGTTGTGGGCTTTTTGGGTGTAGCACGCTTTGTTGCAGGTTGCATGCTTGCACTTTCTCGAGGGGTTTTCTTTGTATTCTCAGCAACCATCTGCAGATACTTGGGATAATACGAGGATTGTTGAATGGCTTCAGTTATCAGGGGATCGGGAATTGCCATTCCAAACACTTCAACTGACTCACCTTTCGGGACAAACTTGAGATTTCCTAAGATATAATCATCTCCAGTGTGATGAACAGGAAAAAAAAAACATAAATCAGGACGTCGATGGATGTTGTTATTGCTTGCCAATAGTAGATTATCACCTTGGAAAACCGTCCATAAGGGATGAGGAGAGGAGCTACTTTCTTCTTTGGGTTCTTCAGACTGGCTTTGTGGCTTGCTTTGTGTGAGAAGAATGTCTGGATCCCTTGAGTAAACTCTTCCCATATTAGCTCTGCATGATCAACATTGGTTTGAGTGACGATTCCCCACAGCATTTGCAGAACTGGGTGTCTGGGTTTGTCACTGCCAGAAGTCTTTCCTGTCAAGCACTGGTTGAGCAAGGATAGAATTGCCCTCCAAGGTTGTACACCATAATCACCCGTATACAGGAGACAATTTCTACAAGTTCAGGATATACCCATCTCATTAACAAAATCAGATAACCGTGTCAACAATGGGAGGAAACCAAATGGGTGAGTTGGGTTTACAGAGTAACGCTAATGCCTTTCTGAGAAGATCAACACTTAGATCGAACCATTGTTCATCAACTTGACAACTATAAACCCCAGTCTTCTCGTTAGTATGACCATTGATTTCCCAGAACTGTACAGTAATAGCAGGAACAATTGCTGGAGGCAGTGAATGCATGGAATAAGTGGGTTGAGTATTACTTCAGGAAGTCCACTGATATCTGAAAAGATGGGGTTCCCTTACGATCTTTATGTGCATTTGAAAAGTAGTTGCTTTTCCGATAGTTAACCAACTGAGAAGCGAGTTAACAAATCAGCTCATCAGTTCTTGTAGGAGGTTTGAGCGGTGAACATTTTGATCTGCCCATCGTATTCCTTTTGCGAGAAACCCTCGAAATCGCGATTTGATGCTTAGTTCTTGGCGGCGAGTTGCGTGAGTGTTGTGTGTGTGTTTTTTTTCTTTGACTGGTTTTCGAAGGATTTGACCAAATGGCAACTCGCCGCCCTTTTATACTCTTAAGTTACATACTTGGCAGATTTGGTCCCTTTGGTTTCTCCATCTTCTTTTAATTTTCCTGTATTAAGTATTTCTAAGGCATTTTTCTAAGATTAAGGACAATTGGCCAACTTAGTCCCTATTGGTTAATAAGGCTAGGAAACAAAGAGCAAATGCTTTTTGCACCCTAAACATTACAACAATAGATAACTTTGGACCTTTGAGTTAAAGTTAATTAACTCCCCTTCAAATATTAACCCATTAGAATACAACAACCAACTAAGGTTAGACTTTTATAGCAACCCACATCTTTTTTATAACCCCTTAATTTATTTCACATTCACTCTAATCTCTCTCAACAACAACAAACAAAAACGGCAACGGGCGAAAAACGGAGGATGGAGGAGGAGGGTGACAAGAGAGAGATAGAGTGAATGTGAAAAAAATCTAAGGGGTTATAAAAGAACTGAGGGTTGCAATAACAGTCAAATCTTAGATGTAGAAGAATACTACTGGGTTAAATATGAAGGGGAGTTAATTAAACATTAACTCAAAGGTCCAATTTATCATTGTTGTAATGTTTAGGGTGCAAAAAGCATTTGCTCTTTGTTCCTAGCCTTAATAACCATAAGGGACTAAGTGCCAATTGCCGCTTAATCTTCGAAATGCCTAGAAATACTTACAAACAAAGAAAATAAAAGAAGATGGAAACCAAAGGGACCAAATCTGCCAAGTATGTAACTTAGGAGTATAAAAGGGCGGCGAGTTGCCATTTGGTCAAATCCTTACGGAAAACCAGTCAAAAGAAAAAAAAACACAAAACACACACACAACTCACGCCAACTTCGCCGCCAAGAACTAAGCATCAAATCGCCGATTTCGAGGGTTTCTCGCAAAGAATACGATGGCAGAACAAAATGTTCCCGCTCAACCTCCTACAAGAACAGATGAGCAGATGTAACCGTAGTCGTCTCCTCAGTGGTTAACAATCTGAAAAAAGCAACCTACTTTTACCAATGCACAAAAGATTCAAAAGAACCTCCATCTTTCAGAGTATCAGTGGACATCCGTGAGTAATACCAACTTCTTCCAAGCATTCACTCACTGCCTCAGCAAATTCCTTCTATCTACTGTAACAGTTCTGGAAAAACCAATGTCATATAACGAGAAGACTGGGGGTTTATAGTTGTTCAAGTTTGACGAACAATGGTTCGATCTAGAGTGCACTGATCATCTCAGAAATGCATAGCGATACTCCTGTCAACCCAAACTCACCCATTGAGTTACCTCCATCTGGAACACGTGATTGATTTTGTTAATGAGCTGGGATATCCTGAACCTGTAGAAATTGTCTCCAGTATACGGGTGAATTATGTGTATCAACCTTGGAGGGCAATTCTATCCTTGCTCAACCAGTGCTTGACAGGAAAGACTTCTGGCAGTGACAAACCCAGACACCCAGTTCTGCAAATGCTGTGGGGAATCCGTCACTACTCAAAAAAATGTTTGATTCCTGCGCAAGCAGATATGGGAAGAGTTTACTCAAGGGATCCAGACATTTTTCTCACACAAAGCAAGCCACAAAGCCAGTCTGAAGAACCCAAAGAAGAAAGTAACTCCTCTCCTCATCCCTTATGGACGGTTTTCCAAGGTGATAATCTACTACTTGGCAAGTAATAACAACATCCATCGACGTCCTGATTCTGCTGTTCATCACACTGGAGATGATTATATCTTAGGAAATCTCAAGTTTGTCCCGAAAGGTGAGTCAGTTGAAGTGTTTGGGAATGCAATTCCCGATCCCCACTAACTGAAGCCATCAACAATCCTCGTATTAACCCAATATCTGCAGATGTTGCATTCCCGATCCCCTGATAACTGAAGCCATTCAACAATCCACTTATTATCCCAACTATCTGAAAATGGTTGCTGCAAATACAAAGAAAACCCCTCGAGAAAGTGCAAGCGTGCAACCAGCAACCAAGCGTGCTACTCCTAAAAAGCCGACAACCACCACACCAGTCAAACAAACCAAGCCAGCTCCTCCACCGACAAAGAAACCTTCCAAGCGTAAGCTTCCACAGAAAGTTAGAAGGGGAAAGCCGACTTTCAAACTTGTTGACGAAGATGATGAAGCTCAACAAGAAACTATTCCTCCCGAAGAAGGTAATGATCCTGATCTCGAACTAGCTAAGAAGCTGAGTTTGGAAACACCTCAAGAAAAGGGTTGGAGGAGTAACGATCAGGGAACCAGTATCAGAAACAACTTCCAAACTGCATGAAGTAGTGGGCAAGGGAAAGGCCGTTGTAACCGAAGAACAAGTGGCTCATTCCCTGATTGATCTGTCAAAGAAGAAAAGAACTACTGATCAGTTTATGATTGTTAGGCGTGATCAAAGTCCTCATGATTCAACAACTAGACCCTCTTCTCAATACGATGATGACACATAAGAGAAAGTGATCTACGAATCTTCATCAACGTCTGATTCAGAAAGAACTAAAAGTGAAACAGAAACCACTGCTCCTCAAAGTGACAAAGGTCAAGGTGATGTAGACTCGTCTACCGTAACATCAGGAGTAAGCATTCCTGTATCAGTCCCTGAAAAGGATCATGAGGCTCTGGCTGGACCAGACCTTGAGCCCATAAACGAAGACCAGACTGGATTAGACTCTGGAAAATTACATGTGTCTCTTGCTGGACCAAACCCTGAGCACATGGATGATGAATTCCTCGCAACAGGATACCCAAAAGTTCATGAAAACCTGAAGCTCATAACAGACGATTGTGTCATCGATGATAAACCAGAAAGTCATTCTGGTTCTATGTCTTCCATGAAGAATCTCGATGACTCGGTTAACTTTGGGGATCAATTTCTTCATGACAAACCAACCGAAGATGATCAGGAGAAACCTAAAGCTAAAGAGGAGTCGGGATCCACCATACCTGACCCAAGTCATCAGACAGTAACGACAACACCTCCAGTGATTCCTCCCTTTGCAGAGATCTCATCTTCTATGCCGTCATTACTGATCACTCCTCCACCAATCAACACTGAAGCTACAACAATCACCACATCTCTCCCTGAAATCACTCCATTCATCGCCCTTCAGCTAAGAGTGGCAAAATTGGAGCAAGAGATGTCTGAAGTAAAGAAGACTGATCTCTCGGCTGATGTGTTGGCTTCAATAAGATCCCAAGTTCCTACGGCGGTTGATACTTATCTAGGAACAAAACTTGATGATGCTCTCCTTAAGGTTCTTGAACGACACACTGCAGACTTAATCAAGAAATACTCTGTGTTGCCTGGCCCAGAGTCTGTCAAGAATCAAGAATCTGAAAAGAGTCCAAAGGAGATCATCAAAGCCAAAAAGGAACAAGATGAGGAGAAACAAGATTCAACTTACTCCATCAGGTCAAATGATAAAGTTGATCTTGAAGAATTTGATTTAAAAAGTGCTCTCTTCAGTCACATGAATAAGAAGAAGTCTGCCAACAAAAACACAACCAACTACCGTCTATACCATGCTCTCATGGAAGCTTTGATAGCGGATGAAGACGCCATGGATAAGGAAGTTGCAGACCAAGTGAAAGACCACAAGAGAAAACATGATAGTGATGATGATGAAGACGATGATGATGATGAAGGCCCTTCAGCTGGATCAAACCAGGGTAGGTCTACAAAGAAAAGGCGATCTGATTCTGCCGCTTCTGGGTCAGCTAAACCTCCTCCGAAAGATGATGACCAAAGTTCACAGAAGCCAAGGGAGTCTGATGCATCTGCGTCCAAACAACACCCATCTTTCACCTCAACTGGATGGCAGATCACTGACACAAGAGATACTGGTGCTGACTCTTCGATGCACAGATCTGATCCCGAATCAGAACACTCTGAACAATCTTCAGATGACATATCAAAGCAGGATGAAAGGAATGACTCAGATATGGAGGACACTGACAATGCTCACATTCCCAAGGTGTCGACCACTACGTGGTTTAAGCCGATTCCAGAAAGTGAGAGACCTGCTACGCCTGAACCAGAATGGACAATTTCCCCGAATGATTTCCCGGAGCCAGAACACAACTGGGCAAATGCATACGCCACAACATATAAAGTTCCTGAGGAAAACAAGCTTCAAAGGAAGACGTATGATATTGGGTCATTCATCAAATGGTTCTGCAGACGAACGGGAAAGAAGAAGCTCTGCAAAGCTGATTTAGAAGGACCAACATTCAACCTTGTTAAAGCCTTTCACAAGAACAGTGTCTTTCTTCAATATCAGATGGATGAATGCCACAAGTTGCTGACAAATAAGGTTGATTTGAGTAATCCTGAGGGTCATCAAATTCTGAGAAATATATATGAACCACTGCCCTTAGGAGGTCCACCAGGTCAGGTAACCATTCAACCGCAATTCTTCTTCAACAGGGATCTGGACTATCTTCTGACAGGTGACAAAGAGCGAAGAATTGCCTTATCCATATCCAAGCTCAAAGCCGCTCGTTACCTCGACTTCGGCCTTGAAGAATTGGTTCCATCGTTATGGGTTGAGAGTGAACGCGAATATGACATCAGTGCGGTCTATGGCATCACTCACTGGTGGTTTAGGAGGAAGGAATTCTATATCAACAAACACAGTGAGTCCTCTGATCGTGAAGCAGTCAGATCGCACATGCGAATTCTCAGTGTAGTCAGTGTCAAAGTGTTTGAAAAATATGGATATAACTACCTCAGAGAGATCATTCTTCGCCGAGCTGATTACCAAGAATACAAGATCTCGGAAAAGGATTTCAAAAATCTTCATCCAAACGATTTTGAAGATCTGTTCCTTCTCAATATCCAAGAAAAGCTCAACCATCTGCCCAAGACAGACAAGACTAGTCTTCACACTGCCGTCAACATGTGGATAAGAAACCTGGTGATCAGGAATCGTGTGGGAGACTTGCAACTCGGGATTGAAAGCTATCAAACAAAGGTCAACCTTGAACGTCCTAATTGGGATGCAGCCGACTATTACTTCAAAGAAGACTATACGATCGTCCCTAAGCCAAGAGCAGTTGTCTACAGAGACAGAAATAATCAAAGAAAGCTGATGAGGCTGAATGAGCTTCACAAGTTTAGTGATGGGACGTTGACAAGAGTCATGGAAAAGCTGGACCAAATGGTTAAAGACTTTCATCTGTTCGAGTACAATAAGGGCATGGAGACCAGGAAGTGGTCAGAGGATGACAAGAGAAGAAGCAAAGACTTCATCACAGCTATCGAGAAAAGACTACAGATCAGAAGGATCTATCGAAGTCTAGAAAGCTTTGTTGGAGGAAGAGTAAGAGATATTGACTACAGGCTGATCAACAGAACAACGTGACGACATCGTCAGTACAATCAAAAGGTCAATCTTATCTCTTATTGTGAATAATATACCTTGTACATTAGTAGCTAGTTAATCTCTTGATGATTAAGTGTAGGAGTAATTTATATCCCTCAACGATTGAGGGGGAGCAGTTATATGTCTCTTACACGTCTTGCGAATTAAGAACACACTTTTCTCCCAAATTTTATAACATATTTAAATCAATTGATATCCAAAATGTCAAAGGGTTTAAAATTTTTGATAAGGGGAGAAAATGTGATTAAAATATGTGTATAACAAAGAACAGTGATTATGAACTCATATACTCCGCCCAAACGTGCTAAACAATTTCGAATACCGAAGCACAGTTTGAGGGGGAGCGTTTCTGAAAAATGTCAAAAACAATCGAGGTACTAAACGCTTTGATATTTATATCATAAGTACCTTAATTGAATTTTCAATTGGTTTTATGGAAAGGAGAACTGTACCAAAAGACTGACCATGTATTTACTTTTATCGAAGTTATAAGGATGGTAAGGATTAGGTACTAGTTCCTACGATCCAGCCATAACCGGAGGGATCTACCCAGGGACAATCCACTAGTTAGGGTAGAAGTCCTTAGGTATGACATGAAAAAGGAGTAAAAGTGAGAAAAAGGGAAAAGTGCCGACTGAGATGGAGCTAGTACTGGAATAAACCCAACAAAGTTCTAGTCATGAAGTCTCGGTAAGCACTGAAGGGGTTGAAGAATTAAAAAGAATTGTAAAGATAAAGGGTGTAAAGAAAGAAGCCCTCCATTCACTTAGGCAGAAACCGGGTCAATTCATATGCTGCCAGAATCACTTAGATGATTGCTGACATTGAAGATCGACATCATGGACCCAGTGATGCAATGCACAACCCTCCCTAGCCACTCAGAATCTTTCAAAAGATTTCTGTTTCATTTCTCACGGAGACTAAACACGTTATCTATTGACTTTCTCACTCCGAGTTAGTTGATATTGAACAGGTGGCAGTCCGCTCCAGCCTCCGATTACTAAAACCAAAACGCACTATTGAGTCTAAAGCCATGAGATCGTCAATTAATCTCGTTAGGACACATATCTAATTCTCTTGTCTTTCATACACTGTGGAAACAAGTCTATCCTAAGAGTCCTACGCATTATCCTTGTGATATTGCCAGAACATCCGAGTGAAACGATAGGTTTTCACAATGAAGATGGAAATCCTGCTAGAGCCAACATCAAACAAGCTCTAGGTAGGTGACTTGTGCGATTCTACAAGAATCAAACTTGTGTCAACTGGAAAGAAACAATGGTGCGGTTCTGTGTGAATCAAACTTGTTCCAGTATAAGAATTGACGGTTATTTATCATTTGACAAACAATCAAAACTCTCGAAGTGTTACAAAATTCTTTCATAAGAAACACTTAGACTGTCTTTTCAAATCAATTTTCTCTTTATTACTAACTGTTTCATTACAGGATATCTTAAAGATGGAGATGGAGATGGAAATTCCCAGTTCTTGAGATGTCAAGTAAATAACCGAATGCCAAGACACGACTACACTGTTTATGTTTTATGAAAGACCTCATAAAGGTGTCAAAGCTTCCGCAAACTCTGATGTCATGTATTTCTTCACAAGTGCACAAGATGGCGATCCATAAGATGATGTAAGATTATGTTTGGGAGATGATCTCAAGAAAGCTCAAGATCACGTCAAGACAGCGTAAGATGAATCAAAGATTACTTTATCCCAAATGTACAAGATACTAATGTCCTAAAGTCTGAAGTGATTAAAGTTTGGTATGTTCAGGGGTGACCTCCCTTAGGGGGAGATTGTTAGATATTAGAAAAGACTTGGTACCCTGTGTAATTTTACTGTTTATTATAGCTCATAGTTTAATTAGTTAATAGTATGTTTTCGGTTTTAAGTCGGGTACGAATACCAGCATATTGCAAGTACTATTATAGCCTCTTCCAACTTTGGAAGAGGTAAGCTAGTTATTATTTCATTTACAAAGAAACATATTTTCTCTCTCTAGAATATTCTCTCTGGTGTTTCTCTCTCTAGCAAACAAGCCAATCAAGAAGAGTCTGGTTGGGAAAATTCAGATTGTTGATGTTGGTAAGTTGTGGGAGCATATTCCAATTGTGGGATGGATGATTGTGGAGAATAAACGTTGTGGTGAACTGAGGATTGGTACTCATTTGATGGATAAGTGATTGAAAGAGGTGTTGATTGACTGGTTGTGAATTGTTGAGTCTGATAAGGTGTTACAAACTGTGAAGACGGATATGGTGAAACATGATGTTGAAGTTGAGAGTTCGGGAGAGTGTGTAGATGAGATTGATAAGTTGACGGAGGTAATTGGTGAGATGCAACTAAAGCAAGAGGATCGGAGTTGCGTTCATGCATCAAACAAACTTCATTTGCATGTCTTTCATGTTGTTGCAGGTAAGCATGAAGCTGATCAACATTGGTAGTATGCAAGTCTTTGACCAATTTAACATCAGTAACAAATTTGCTCCATTCATCAGGAAGAGTGTTTAAAAACTTGGTGTTAACTTGAAATTGCTCCAATGGCATCTTGTAGATGTTCATATCATTGAGTAACAGAGTGAACCTCAAGTAGTACTCATGTAACGACTCTCCTTTCTTGTAAGTGAACTTATCGAATTCATCATACAGCTTGCACTCACGTTCTTGTTTTGTTAACGACGTTCCTTGCATTAGCAGTTTAATCTTCTCCCAAAGATCTTTTGCCACACGATGTTGACTCACAAGAGCATAGATTTTAGTTGGAAGGCCTTGGAGAATGATGTTTATTGCTTTGATGTCACAATCAGCTTGAATGGCTTCAGCGGGAGTCAGTTCAATATATTCCTTAAGCCTTGTTACTCCATCCTTAGTGATTAAAGGCCAAACGAGTGGTCCTTTTTCAACAGAGGCAAGAATCATTCTTCCATGAGGTCTATTCAACATATACAGTTCCATTCGGCTCTTCCAAGAATCATACAAGTGTTTTTCAAGCATTGGTGGTTTGTTGTCTCCTCCTGAAAGAAGTGACTTATCGGCAAGAGTCGTCATTGTGGTATCAAAAATATTACAAATTGATCGATCGGTGGTAGAAAGAAATTGTGTTTGATTATGTGATTGTTGAGTCTTAAAATGAAACTACACGGGATTTTATAATTCTCGACAAAACCGAGAAAAACAAATAAATGTTTTACGGGATTTTACAAGTCACAGAAAGAACCGTATAATTTTAGAAATTTGAAATTTGGGTTTTACTTGTTCGATTACCAAAGAAACTACTAGTTTGGTCCACCTTGTTCGGTTACCAAAGAAGAATCTAGTTTGGTTGTCAAAATAGAATTGGTTCGGTTCCTCTTGTTCGGTGTACACTAGTTCGGTTGATAAAGAAGAATCTAGTTCGGTTGTCAAAAGAGAATTGGTTCGGTTCCTCTTGTTCGGTGCACACTAGTTCGGTTGATCTTGTTCGGTTCCAACTAAAGTGACTATTTCGTCTTACTCGTTTGGCTTGCTCGTTCGGTTCCAACATACGACACACTAGTTTGATTATAACTACTACGAAACCCAAATTTTCAAAACTAAAAAAGATACATTTTTGAATGGTTTTTAGCAAAAAATTCTTGTACAACTAGTGTTACTAATCCTATAGGAACAATAAAAATGAAAACTTTAAGGTTTTTACGCCAGAAATTTTGAATCAAAGATTTTGTTCTTTATAAAGATTTTGAACACAAATCACAAGACAAACACAAAAACTAAACACACCACTCCATGGCTCCTGATACCAATTGAAGAAACATGTAATCTTATGATCCAAACCAAGAGCAAGAGAGAGATGTGGGTTGTGATGTTTAGATAAAGAAAGTGGATAGAAAATGGATAATGTTATTACTATGTAGAAAATATGGAAAATGAAACAACCAACCTCTCTCCAAGGCTAGGAGAGGGCTTATATAGTTACATGATTGCCGACCCATGGGCTATGATGGGCTTCCTATGGGCCTTGGGCCGGATTAGCTTCTATACTTAACATGACACAATCTACGAGCTAAGACCTATTACAACTTGGAAGTGACCGACACTTTTTGTGTTTCCAACACATAGGGTAACAGTCTTCATACTACCTTGCCCCTTATATGGTTGATCCACTCTTAATATATTTCTAATGCATTTAATATACTCTTAGGGGCCTTGTAGTAATCTTCATACTACCTTACTTGTGTGTTGCCTTAACAAAATATGTAGGATCCCTTTGCTTAATGGATCTAAACCTTTAGCTTGTAAAGGGTTTGTTACCTTAGATAAATCTAAAGTAACAATGATGAAACAATGATTAATCACTATGGATTACACGGATTTTAATCAACAATGTAAAGAAGAACGCAATCAAAACACTTTTATATTGAACTTTGAATCTGCCTAGGTTACAGATTACAAACTATGATTACTATTTGATCTCTATGATCTTCTGTAGAACTATCTCTACTAACTATGCCTAGGGATCCTTTTATAGACTAAGAAAACCCTAATGAAATGGAAGACACTTTTGTTCCCTAATTCCATCTTTAAGTCATCTAGGATTCAAGTACTAACCATCAAGTTCTTATTCTCCGTATCTCATAAAATAAAGCTGGAGAAAGCACAAGCTGAAGCAGCTTTGTACGAGGCTCAACCTTCATTTCCAAATGTTGAACGACTCACTGAGCTACTGGTAAAGTCTTTGAAACCTGAACTTTCAAGCTTCTAGCAGCTCATGATTTTAGTTCCTCAGTACCAACTGAGCTGAAGGAGCTTCCATCCAAGATGAGTGACTTAAATGAGGCAATAAGGGCATCAAACATTATGTGGAAGAACTGGAAATTGAAATTCCAGGTGATTTAAAAGAGATTCCTAAGAAACTGGAGGAGTTCCAGTATTTTGTCTCAGCTCTTACAAAACAGGTTGCAGAGCTGAAGAACCTCAACCTGGAAGTTCAAGTTAGATTACTTGCTTTGCCAGGGCAAGTTTCTTCTATTAATGTTTAGTTTTCAAAGCTCAAGGTTTTGGTTCTCTTCAAAGTATCTTCATCAAACAAGTTTATAAAGCCTTGGAAGTTCTGTATAAGCCAGTGAATCAGCATCCCAGAAATGGTAGATAAAAAGTGTTCCTAGCAGGCTAAGCTGGCAATTTATCCTGTGAGGGGGAGAAGAACACACACACAAGCCACAAGCACTCAATTATTTCAAAGAAGAATTGACACAAGAATTCTGTTAAGGGCAAACCTTGAACAAGAAACAATCATACCAACAAAAGCACCTGAAACAACTGTCATCCCACCAACAATCACCACAACAACAACACTTATCGTTCCCACAATATTATCACTTTAATATCCCTTTCTCTCCAGTCCTTCAAAAACCAACCCTCAAACTGAGGGGGAGAAAGTCAAAAAGACAAGGGCAAGAAAGCTTTGTCTCATGAGGAGGCTAATGAAGAAGAGTCTGAAAGTGACTTTGAAACTAAAGTCAGACTAACTGGCTCCTTAGTTGAATCCTCTAAGCAGAAACATCTTAAGAAATTTGCCTATGTCAATGAACAGGGTGAAAGTTTCCTTATGACTGAAGAGGATATTAGGAAATAGAAGGAGATTGAACAATCAGTCAAAGCTGATGTGGCCAAGGCTGAAATAAAAAAGGGTAAAGAGGAGCTGATTGATTTACTAGGTTTGGAAGTGGTAGAAAGAATGTACAAAGATAAGATGAAATGTGACAGATACTACAATAAGATGCTGAATAGAAGGGCACAAGGAAAGATCACAAATTGTTATGTGCTCTCAAGAGGAAAGGGTCCCATTACACTGAAGATGATGGTTCTGATGAAATTATACAGAACTTTAAGGCCAATGATTTGCACTTGGGGGAATGGAGGGAAGTAATGAAGGTCTGTTCCAACAAAACTAGAGCTGAATGGACCACCATCTACTCTCAAATACAGACTAGAATGAAAACCTTCACAAAACTGAATTGGAGTTTGAACTAGACTTCAGCAAACCCCTATGTAAACATGATCCAATCATCAAGCTGAACACCCTTGCCAAGATGAAAAGGAAACTTGTTGATGACTCCATGACTACTTTAGGTCTACTAAAAGGTACAAGACATTAGCTCAGTTAGTAGATCATCAGGTTGGGACTGTTCTAAATGAACCTTCTCTGGGTATGATCCTTTTCAACTCTCACCAAAAGCAAGATTTTGTAAGTATTGAAGATTTTGATGACCTGAACAATGAAATGTTGTACAATGTACAAGAAATCTTCTTTAGACTTCATAAAGGGTATGGAACCAATGATCCTGCTAGGACTTTCAGTACATTCCTAGTTGCTGAAGTTGAAAAGAGAAATTTAAATCCTAGCAAGCAAATGAGGCTCATAGAACAACTGAAGCAGTAGTAAATATAAACTTTTGTAGTAACTTATCTTTTGTAATGTATTGTAATTAAAGTTGTTATGAATGTTTATCAGTTTATGATATTCTTTAATTCATTACTTTTTGAGAAGAAGTTTGTTACTCACTCACAACTGATTTTAACTTAGGCTGTTTGTATATTCAAATAGGGGGAGATTGTCAGTTCTGAGCCCTTCAGTCTCTCAGTAGATTTAAACATAAAATACCTTAAGTATAGTCTAGCTGAAGATAGTTCAATTTCAGTTCTTCAGAGTACTTAGTTAAAATGAGAATGATAAGAAGAAAGCACAACCACACATTTTGGATGCACCTACAAAAATGAATGCATCTCCTCTTAAATTTCTCCCTCCTATTTAAAATGTGTGGCTAGAAATCCTTCTTATTCTTTTTATTTTAGTTTTTCTTCTCACTTGATCCCTTCTATACATATATATATATATAATCTAACATTTTTAATTTAAGAGTTTCTAAACAAAAATATTTTTTTCATGAATCCATTTTTTTGCAACAACTAACATACTTCTGAAAACCTAATTACTATGGGTTGCAACCGACTTGAGTCGAATACGTCGAATCTTGGCAAAACGTGACTTGATTCAAAATATTTCCACTTGAGTTCTTCGAGTCATTTTGAGATAATCTGAAACTCGGATCGAGAAATATTCAAGTTCGGCTCGAGAAATATATATAAGTTGGCTCAAAATTGGACAAACTCGAGTCAAGTTCGACTACCTACTTACTCCACAAAAGTTCGAGTCCGTTGACATAATGCACCTTAACTTTGCTCATTAACAAACGAGAAATGATTGAGGCCAAAATTCATATATCTAATTTTGTACCTAAGACTACGTGGCATTAGCTAATTTGTTCAAGCTCGAGTGTGTTCCCTTGTTATTGTCAATAATACAGTGATACCCGAATTCAGGCATTAAGATTAATTTGACGTGAGTTTAGTCATCCAATTTCTTTTAGCAAAATAAAATTTGTGAATACTACATCTAACACGTCAAAACACTTCCAATTGTATATATCAAGAAGTGCGTAATGTTGTAGATTAGGTGAATATGAAGAAATAACATTAGTGTGCAATATTTACACCATATTTTCCTTTGGGCATGTGACTATGTATGCAAGTGCACATTCGTCTTTAGATGGTTAATGAAACTAAGGAGTCGTATATGTATACAAATTAAGAGCTACACATTACACAGACATGCATGGTCTGCATGGATGCATAGTACGGACACAAATATATATAGCTTGAGTTTATATACGAGATCTAACTTGTAAGAATGAGAGATTAACTTAAAGTTACCCGTACTATTTTGTGTGAAAGTTTATCGTGAAAATTATGAACAATAATACATATTGTTAAGCTTACAGCTTCCAACAATATCACGTTAATTTCGTGTGGAGCATTGCACATATTGTGTGAAGGTTAAAACACTTGCACAATTTAATGTATGTTCATACAATATGATGTAACATTTGTTTTTTTGCAAGGTCTCAGTTGACTCTACGTATACATATACAACCCCCTAAAGAAAATATAGCTTAAACTTAACGGACAGTATATATGGTCCATGTGAAGTTGTGAACTCATTATCCAAGGGTTTTAGACATTGATTTGAACCACAGATGGTGCTCCATCCCCATCATCCTCCACAAGATGCATGACCAGTGTTCCCATGAAAGCTCATGTACGAGGGACAATCAATTATTGTCATGGCTAACCCTAGTCAACAGTAACCATACATACTCCACACTCCACTCACTAACCAACATATAATAAAAGTTATTCGAGAAGTACTATATATGTCACTATTTTACTCGATCTGACACTTGTTTTAATCCCCCCGCATTAATTAATAGTCCAAGTGCCGGGGACATGTAGGTTAAAGGCGAGTTTGTGGTTCACCGTGTCTCTTTGATCACAGTGTTACGTGTTTTACATCTCTCATTTTGGCTTGTGAGACTGGTTGTAAGAAGATCGGTTGAACTATTTTAACACTCGCCTTACTTGAATTTCAAGATGTGAAATAGAGAAATAGTGATAATGTTGATGACGGATAGATCTACCCGGGCCGCAAGCCCGGGCTATACGATAAGCAATCGGCCCAAGCCCAACACCCAAAAAGAACCAAAGTAACCAAAGGCTAGCCGCTCCGCAAGAAGCATAACCTGCACATGGCCGCAAGGAGCATGAACTCCGCAGTTCCGCAAGGAGCATGAGCTCCGCAGTTCCGTAAGGAGCATAGTCCACACACAGTGGCAAGGAGCACGGGCTCCGCAGTTCCGCAAGGAACGCAATCCAGGCCGCAACCGCGTGCCACTCCACGACAGACAATTACCCGTGACTAAACCAAAAAGAGTAAGAGACAGAACATGGGATGTCGAGGAAGAACGTCAACGTTCCTAATAAGGATAACAGACGATGATAACGATAACCTAAGCACATACGCTACAAAAAGGTGACGGTATCACCGACGTTGACCTCACAGCAACAACCCTATTACCCACTGGGTAATAGGGTGAACCTCGCCCGACAGCGACACTCGCTTATATAAGAAGTTATCCAAAAACTTCTAACGGTATGATTTCCGCTACTATTTACACATATACCACTTATAACCAATACTTACTCTCACACCGTAGTCCAATCGCGGGACCCTCCTCCCGCGGTAAGGCTAACGGTGTCTTTCTTTCTTAGCAGGAAATCTCCAAACATTCACTTAGTACAATCCCTCATCTGATAACGGGCTCTGATGACGTTGGTCGGGTGCAAGTTTTACATTTATAATCGAGACTAATGAAATTACCAACGATACATACGAGCAAGTATACTCGTTCAATCGTAGTAAAGTCGGGTTAGTCAAGTTCGTTCCATGGGACTTGGTTTAAACCAATACTAGGTAGCAAGATAGACACTAAGGTTGTCACGGCCATTAGCGTCACAAAATTAAGGTAATTACTTAAGCAAATTCGTTCCATTTTTAAGGTTATACTTATGCGAGAATCCATGTCATTGATATTCATGTTTGATTACGTTCGGTAAACAAGTGTATATGAATCACAAAACCTATTTGTATATGATTTGACTCCGTGGTATACTTCACCAAATCATATGTATGCATGAAACTAATGACGAACCCTTTCGACCTATGAACATCATCAACCCCAAGCCAATTAAGTATGTTTGCTAGATAAATAATGTTCCTAAGTGATTCAACAAGTCCTTTCGACCTATACTTGAATTCAAGACCTTTTGTTCATCTTTTTGATTATGTGAAAATGGTAGATTTCAATTACCAAAACCCCTCTTT
This sequence comes from Tanacetum coccineum, assembly GCA_026074375.1. Classification (NCBI taxonomy): domain Eukaryota; kingdom Viridiplantae; phylum Streptophyta; class Magnoliopsida; order Asterales; family Asteraceae; genus Tanacetum; species Tanacetum coccineum. The sequence goes on from BQNB010070571.1 coordinate 27,682, forward strand.
GGTTTGTCACGACTAATAGAGAATAGCCTACGCCACGGAATCCCTTTTGACCTATGATTCCGTGGGTATTCTACCGCAAATCATAGAAAAGAACTCAAGACACGAATAAACCACATGTTTACAAAAATCATCATTCATGCACAATCAAACATTTTACCAAATTCATTTCATTCCACACATAAATATTTTGAGACAACTCTATATATAAATTCATTTCACAAATCCAACATTCAAACGATAAATTAAGACACATCTCAGAAATATTTTTAAAGATTAATACCTATAAAGATTCCTATAGGTTTGGTGATGTAGCTTGCCAAGGGCCTCCAATCGCCGTAATCAACGTAACTCCAAGAGTGGTGCTTCTTCCTTCAAATTCGTCCTTACACTCTCCTGGATTTGCAGAGATATTTCTACAGCTTTTGGGGTGAATAAAGGTGGTGGAAACTTAACCTAATTGAGGGTTAAGTGGTTTCTTATGTTATTTTTAGGTTAAGACCACCACAACTATATATCATCCTTCCAAACCGACTTAGGGAGTTAATGTAAGTCCCCTCAGTTGATAATACAAGTATATGATCGGTTTCCAGGCATAATGGCTTCGCTCATAATTGTAAAAATGTAACTGACATCGTGGTCCTGTCAGGCGGCAAAGCCTTACGTCGGGCGGCAATCCAGTCGAGCCCTCTGCCGGGCGGCAATGCCTCCTGCCGGGCGGCAGAGTGCTCGTCCCAACGTGCGATCTTCACTTTTCCTCGCCTTTTGTCTTCCGATCAACTTTTTGTCCCTCGGGCCAATCCATACCATATGTTTATGACCCAAAGTGCATATTGTACTGTTCTAGATGGGTCTTCAAATAAAATATCGAATTAGCACTCATTTCTTAGCTTCTTTTCTTCACTTCGCGTCTTTCAGCTAGCTGCAACACAAGAAACTCATTTTGCACAATAACAGGGGTAAAACAGTATTATTTTACCAATTAGCACATATAAAACCAAGATAACGCATCCCAAAACATACCAAATCTAGGCGTTATCAAACTCCCCCACACTTAAGTTCTGCTCGCCCTCGAGCAGGTTCATTCTTTTAAATCAAAAAGCTACTTCAAAATTAGTATCACAACAACTCCGAAAGACAACGTGAGAACCAGGTAATTTATCAAAAGGATTTTTATTTACTTTTTATTTGTAACTAAAGCTAGTTAAATTTACAAACTCCTAGTTACCAAGTAAGTTATTTACTAACTCTTTGATGAACTACCAGTATCACGTCTTAGCACATTGGCTAATCAATACTCCAAAATTTAACTTCTTCTTCCTTCATCTTCATAATTTATAGCTTCATTGGCTATTTATTCACTTTTTTTTTCTTTCAAATCTGTCATGACAAAACTGATTTGAAGTGCTTATTTGATTAAGACTTTTTAAACAACTTTTAAAGTGTTGTTTTGTGTGTTTTTAAGTGTCCCCAAAAATGCAGTAGAAGTGACTTGTACACGTCTACCTTGTTTTAGTAAAATCTGTCAATCATATTTTTTCAGTTTTTTAAAGTTCTTTAATCATTTCAAAATTTAGGGTACTTAAAATGTTTTCTAGGATTTGCATTTTGAGAAAAAGCTCATTGTGTCATCTTCACTGTTTCTATATATTTTAATCCCGTAAAAGCTCTTTTACTTGTTTAAAACCAAGGCTGCAAAAGCCCATTTTTTTTTCTCTCACAAAACCAAAAAGAGGGCAATCTGTTTGAAAACAGTCTTTTTCATCAAGCTTTTTTCAGGGCTTAAATGAGTTTCAAACTCTTTTCTTTGGTGATGTTAAGAAAGCTTTATAGTCAAGCTTTTAAGGGATAAGCCATATAGCCATAAGGATCCATTTAAGGGCTTAAAATTAAACCCAAAAGTGCCTTGTGGCTGTTTTAATTAACAGTTTAGCCAATCTGCTTATTGCTTTTCTGCCTTTTGTTGTTTACTATCTTTGCTTATTTGTGTTTAGAATTGCTTATTAGTTATAATACTATATCTGTCTTTGCTTATTTTGCCTTTTCCTTTGCTGATTTGTGCTTAAATAGCTTAACAGGTTTTGCCCTTATTAGTTAAAGTAAAAACTGTCACTTATCATCTTATTTTTGTGCTTATTTAAGTTTTTATAAAGTAGCTTTTTATAAAGTTTTATTATTTAGGCTATTTTACAAGTATATCAAAAAGAAAATTTTGAAAAAAGTTTTCAAAAAAGGGAAGCCACAAGATTCGACCCTGTGATATGGATATTTAGAAATATAGCCCCCCCCCCCCTCCCCCCCATATTACACCAACGCTTAACACACACTCTCACCAACCGACAACACCAGATATGGTCATCTGTTCAGATCCTTTCCAAATTTATTAATTTTAACCCATTTTTAGTCAAATTAGCTTATCACGCATTTTTGCTTATTTTCAGCTTATTCAATTAGCAACTTTTTAGTTATTTTATTTTCCTACAATCAGCACTGTCAAAGTACTTTTCAGTAATTTTTAGGATTTTTCCAAATTCATTTAATATTTTTAATTAAATTTTCTTTTTAAAACAGTTTTTAATTCATAAAAAAATATAAAAATCAATAAAAAATATAAATTCTTTTTAAAAAAATCTTTTAACATTTAGCACCTAGGAACAAATTAATTATTGCCCTCGTTAGGTTAAATTTGTAAGAAATTTTGGTTTTTAAATGAACGGTTTTGATTCCGTACTTGTTTTTAGATGTAAATATTTAATTGCTTTAGTTTTTTAGGTTACCTTTTACTTGTTTAGCATTTGTTTGTATAAAGCAGAAATCCAATCCAATTTGAAATTCCCGTTAATCATTTTTAGTTGAATTAGCTTTAATTACTTTCCGTTTTTAGTTTTCCGTTCTTGTTTTTCCTGTAGAATTAGAAAACCCAATCAAAGCCCATTCAAACATCAAATATCAAACCGACTCTCGACTTTCCATTGCACGCCTCGTTGGGAAGACCGACCCGGTGATACTTGCCGGAAATCCTTTTATATGCAATACCCTGAGTATTGTGACAACCTTATTGTATTTGTGAACTTTTTGACTTGTTGCCTTGGTTAAGGGTGATTTGTCAAAGATTTACCATATAGTATTATATATATACTTGACAGCGAATCAAATTTTTGGCACCGCTGCTAGGGAGGAGTGTAAGCGATTGTCGTTCCGATGTTTGACAATTAGTGCTTTGAAGATCCTTCCTTGTGAAGTTATTTTTTTTATAAAAATATAAAAATACAAATGTATTTTTTATTTTCTTTTATTAGTATATAAAAAAAATCAAAAAAATAAATAAAAATATTTTCTTTAATAAAGAATAAAAACCATCATCAATATAATGCTCTCAACTTGAGCATTATCATAATAAGTTCCCAAACAAAAGATTAAAACTTGTCTTTGTGTCACTTGTGAAGTACGGCTCACCTTTAAGAGATTAACAAACTGTAAGAGGGGTATAAGTAGGGTTGTTCTGAGGAACTACGACCCGAAAGGAGAAGGTTTTCAATAGCTTCGCGCTTTCCCGCTCCTCCGCTCCTTTGTGAGTTTTTCTTTTAAAGAGCTACCGTGAAGCTTTTTGATTATTGGTTTAAGTTATTCGGTCTCATTTTGTCCTTTAATAAAATAAATTGTTTGAAAAAACCTAAAAACCCAAAAGTAATCTTCTTTTTCTTCTTACCCATTTAATTCTTTTCTTAACCCTCTATATTGTTTAATTCTTATAGCGTCACTCGATTATCGTTTGAATCCCCTCTTCACGTTTAAAGAGTGTTCGTCTTGTGGATCTTTGTATAATAAAGAATGTTGTTGTTCGAATATGAGTTCCGTTGG